>CAUYLG010010536.1:0-98340 GCA_963573385.1 Cacajao melanocephalus | reverse complement strand
ATCAATGCATCAAGAAGAGCTAATGATCCTAAATATATACACACCCAATACAGGAGCACCCAGGTACATAAAGCAAGTTCTTAATGACCTACAAACAGACTTAGACTCCCATACAATAATAGTGGGAGACTTTAACACTCCACTGTCAATATTAGACAGATCAACAAGACAGAAAATTAACAAGGATATCCAGGAGTTGAACTCAGATCTGGACCAAGCAGACCTAATAGACATCTACAGAAATCTCCACCCCCAAATCCACAGAATATACATTCTTCTCAGCACCACATCACACATACTCTAATATTTACCACATAATTGGAAGTAAATCACTCCTCAGCAAATGAAAAAGAATGGAAATCATAACAAACAGTCTCTCAGACCACAGAGCAATCAAATTAGAACTCAGAATTAAGAAACTAACTCAGAACCATACAGCTTCATGGAAACTGAACAACTGGCTGCTGAATGTCGAATGGACAAACAATGAAATGAAGGCAGAAATAAAGATGTTCTTCGAAGCCAATGAGAACAAAGACACAACATATCAGAATCTCTGGGACACATTTAAAGCAGTGTCTAGAGGGAAATTTATAGTAATAAATGCCCACATGAGAAGAAAGGAAAGATCTAAAATTGACACTCTATCATCAAAACTGAAAGAGCTAGAGGAGCAAGATAAAAAAAATCTCAAAAGCTGGCAGAAGACAAGAAATAACTAAGATCAGAGCAGAACTGAAGGAGATAGAGACACCAAAAACCCTTCAAAAAATCAATAAATCCAGGAGCTGGTTTTTGAAAAGATCAGCAAAATAGACCACTAGCTAGATTAATAAAAAAGAAAAGAGAGAAGAATGAAATAGATGCAATAAAAAATGATAAAGGGGATATCACCACTGATTCCACAGATATACAAACTACAATCAGAGATTACTACAAACAACTCTATGCACATAAACCAGTAAACCTGGAATAAATGGACAAATTCCTGGAAACTTGCACCCTTCCAAGCCTAAAGCAGGAAGAAGTTGAAACCTTGAATAGACCAATAACAAGGGCTGAAGTTGAGGCAGCAATTAATAGCCTACCAAAATGTCCAGGTTCAGATGGATTTACAGCTGAATTCTATCAGACATACAAAGAGGAGCTGGTACCATTCCTTCTGAAACTATTCCAAACAATACAAAAAGAGGGAATCCTTCCCAAATCGTTTTATGAGACCAACATCATCCTGATAGCAAAACCTGGCAGAGACTCAACCAAAAAAGAAAACTTCAGTCCAATTTCCATAATGAACATAGATGCAAAAATCTTCAATAAAATACAGGCAAACCGACTGCAATAGCACATCAAAAAGCCTAACTGTCACAATCAAGTAGGCTTCATTCCAGGGATGCAAGGCTGGTTCAACTTATGCAAGTCTATAAACGTAATCTGCCACACAAACAGAACCAAAGACAAAAACCACATGATCATCTCAGTAGATATAGAGAAGGCCTTTGACAAAATTCAACAGCCCTTTATGCTGAAAACTCTTGAAGGAACATATCTAAAAACAATAAAAGCTATTTACAACAAACCTACAGCCAATATCATACTGAATGGGAAAAAACTGGAAGCATTCCTTTCGAAATCTGGCACTAGACAAGGATGCCCTCTCTCACCACTCCTCTTCAACATAGCATTAGAAGTTCTGGCCAGGGCAATTAGGCAAGAAAAAAAAAAAGGTATTCAATTAGGAAAAGAGGAAGTCAAATTGTCTCTATTTGCAGATGACATGATTATATATTTAGAAGACCCTATCATCTCAGCCCAAAATCTCCTTAAACTGATAAGTAACTTCAGCAAAGTCTCAGGATACAAAATCAATGTGCAGAAATCACAAGCATTTCTATACACCAATAACAGACTTAAAGAGAGACAAATCATTAGCAAACTCTCATTCACAATTGCTGCAAAGAAAATAAAAACCTAGGAACACAATTAACAAATGATGTAAAGGACCTCTTTAAGGAGAAATACACACCACTGCTCAAGGAAATAAGAGAGGACGCAAACAGATGCAGAAACATTCCATGCTCATGGTTAGGAAGAATCAATATTGTGAAAATGGCCATATTGCCCAAAATAATTTACAGATTCAACACTATCCCAATCAAGCTACCAATGACTTTCTTCACAGAACTGGAAAAAACGACCTTAAACTTCATATGGAACCAAAAGAGAGCCCACATAGCCAAGACAATCCTAAGCAAAAAGAACAAAGCTAGAGGCATCACGCTGATTTCAAACTACACTACAAGGCTACAGTAACCAAAACAGCATGGTACTGGTACCAAAACAGAGATATAAACCAATGGAACAGAACAGAGGCCCTGGAAGCAATGCCGCACATCTACAACCATCTGATCTTTGACAAACTTGACAAAAACAAGCAATGGGGAAAGGATTCCCTGTTTAATAAATGGTGTTGGGAAAACTGGCTAGCAGTGTGCAGAAAGCAGAAACTGGACGCCTTCCTGACACCTTACACTAAAATTAACTCCAGATAGATTAAAGACTTAAACATAAGACCTAACACCATAAAAACCCTAGAAGAAAATCTCGGCAAAACCATTCAGGACATAGGCATAGGCAAGGACTTCATGACTAAAACACCAAAACATTGGCAGCAAAAGCCAAAATAGACTAATGGGATCTAATTCAACTCCAGAGCTTCTGTACAGCAAAAGAAACAATCATTAGAGTGAATCAGCAACCAACAGAATGGGAAAAAGTTTTTGCAATCTACCCATCTGACAAAGGGCTAATATCCAGAATCTACAAAGAACTAAAACAGATTTACCAGAAAAAAACAAACAAACCCATCCAAAAGTGGTTGAAGGATATGAACAGACACTTTTGAAAAGAAGACATATATGAGGCCAACAAACATATGAAAAAATGCTCATCATCACTGATTATTAGAGAAATGCAAATGAAAACCACATTGAGATACCACCTCATGCCAATTAGAATGGCGATCATTAAAAAATCTGGAGACAACAGATGCTGGAGAGGATGTGGAGAAATAGGAACACTTTTACACTGTTGGTGGGAATGTTAGTTCAACCATTGTGGAAGACAGTGTGGCACTTCCTCAAGGACCTAGAAATAGAAATTCCATTTGACCCAGCAATCCCATTACTGGGTATATATTCAAAGGATTATAAATCATTCTATTATAAAGACACATGCACAGGTATGTTCATAGCAGCTCTGTTTATAATAGCAAAGACTTGGAACCAACCCAAATGCCCACTGATGATAGACTGGACAAGGAAAATGTGGCACATATACACCATGGAATACTATGCAGCCATAAAAAATGATGAGTTTGTGTCCTTTGTAGGGACGTGGATGAATCTGGAAACCATAATTCTCAGCAAGCTGACACAAGAACAGAAAATCAAACACTGCATGTTCTTACTCATAGGTGGGTGATGAACAATGAGAACACATGGACCCAGGGAGGGGAGCATCACACACTGGGGGTCTGTTGGGGGGGCCAAGGGAGGGACAGTGGGGTGGGGGGTAGGAGGTCAGGGAGGGATAACATGCGGAGAAATGCCAGATGTAGGCGATGGGGGGATGGAGGCAGCAAACCACATTGCCATGTGTGTACGTATGCAACAATCCTGCATGATCTGCACATGTACCCCAGAACCTAAAGTACAATAATAATAATAAAAAAAACACTATGCTAGACCCAATCTTCAGCTGTTCTCTTAGGAATGGCCATTACTACATCTGGCAAGAGCAATTCCTTTTAATGTTTAAAAATTAGTCTCAAAACAGATTGAATGCCAAAACTTAGAAATTCTTAAAATAGAAAGAAAACACAAACAGCTTAAAATACTATGGCATAAGCCCAAGGTCATGTCAACTC
The DNA here is from genome assembly GCA_963573385.1 of Cacajao melanocephalus. Lineage (NCBI taxonomy): Eukaryota > Metazoa > Chordata > Mammalia > Primates > Pitheciidae > Cacajao > Cacajao melanocephalus. The sequence goes on along the minus strand of CAUYLG010010536.1, from coordinate 94,412 downwards.
AGTTGGGTAAATTAAATAAAGGATCACTGGGGTATATCATCATCATCATAACATAGTAGAGGGTTTTTCCCTTTTGAAAGAATGTTTCTAATGCATTTCTCTTTTATAAAACATACTATATTTTCTTAATATGTTTTCATTATTAAGTTTATTGATTATCAAGATGTACACAGAGGGAGAAATATGCAAGCCATGATTTGAAAATTACATTCCTGAAATTTAACCCATAACTGCATTTGGACATCTGCCTGAATAATAAACAGCTTTTCCTCTCTTTCAAAAATCATGCCACAGAAAGTAAAAGTTAATTGTTCTTTCATTACAAAACCTTTAGCAAAAAGTGGGAATGTAATTTCCTACCCAAAACATACTGACAGGCCAAATTCTTGGTCTCTTCCTTACTTTTACCTTTCATGAAGTATCATTTATAATGCTTCTGTGTACCTTCAGCCAGCATACCAAACCACAGGCTATTTAATGTGTTAGATTTTTATTGATAAATTACCACAAAGTTAGCAGCTCAGTTTTATTATTTTGTTGTTTCTATAGATCAGAAGTCTGGGCAGGGTGTGAATTCTTGGCTTGAGGTGTCACTGGGCTGAACTCAAGATGTCAGTTGGGCTGTAGTCTCATTTGGGGCTTACATGTGCTTATATTCTCACTGTCAGTCAAATTTATTTGCTTGTGGCGGTAGGACCAAGGCCCCATTTTCCTTTTAGTAGGCTTTAGACAGTTCTCAGCATCTAGAGGCCACCCACAATTTCTTGCTACAGGGCAGTTCACTGCATGGATGTTTGTTTTTCCAGGCTAGCAAAAGTGAGTAGTCTGAGTGCCCCTTCTGCAACCAGCTAGAGGAAACTCTGATTTTAAAGGTCTCATTTGATTAGGTCAGACCCACCTAGGTAATCTCCCTGTTTTGGGGTTTACTGATTTGGAACCCTAATTACATCTGCAAAATCCTTTTACAGTGATACTTAGATTAGAGTTTCAGGAGAGAAGATATGTGTGTACCAGGGCCAAGAGTCTTGGGGGCCATCCTAGAATTCTGCCTAGCATAGCCATGATGAAGGAATCCTATGATCACACTATCAGATTTCAATTAAATTGAGAACGAATAATTTTCACAGCGTGACTCCTACAACCCATTTCCTCCTCATAAGTTTTCTAATTGATTAAACTGTCCAGTTGGATGTTTGAGTTTATAAACTCCCACAATCACAGGTGTTCTAGAGCTCCTGTAGGTCCTGGTGTATGACTCGGGAGTGCACCAAGGAGGATTAGAGAAGACAGTAGTCAACAACAACACAGTACTGGGGTGTGAGGGAGGGAGGCCACACCTGGGACAGCAGCAGCACATTTCTCATACAAAGCAAGGGAAGAGAGATGAAGCCTTCCTCCTAGCCAGTACAGTTTTCCCCACGTGATTTTATGACTTTTGACATGTCATTCAATGACCCTTAACAAACCAACTAATATTTCTGAGGTTGGGTTTCAGTTTGAAAAAAATCGCAAACTTTTGGACAAGTAGAACAATTCCCTATCCTACAGCTCTCTGATGAGGACATTAGAAACAGAAAAGTCCCTAATTGTTCTTTCTACAAGAGTGTGTCAATTCTATAACGGAAACTTTGTGATCCTACATAAAGCCATTTCCATTCCTTCAGAGTACAAAGAATTTGCAAAGAGATGTAGGCACAATGTGGTGTCGGGACTTTAATTTACTTACCTACGACTGTTCCCTTTCCATCATAACTTTATTTAAATCATGGTTATGCTCTTAATTAACAATTTAATTGGTTGGTGCTTTCTCAATCCAGTTCTCTGGGGGCATGGTTTTCCGTTTAACTTTCTTGTTTTAATTCTTCAGCAAAACCATAAAATTTAATTAGGAAAGTAACCAGCTTTGTAACAGCAGTTCTATGTCTAATTAACTATGCTTTGACTGTCTCTTCTCAGATTCTGTTCAGCATTGCACATGCATTTTGCATTTGTTCATGTTTCAGAGAAGACATTGTGAATTTATAGCCTATGCAAGTAGTCCAATTGCTTTTCACTTTCCCTAAGATGCTTGGTTACAGTTAGTGAAATCAGGAAAATTAACAGATTCATATATGAATCTGAGAGGCAAAGGCCAAGATATAGGTTGTTAGTTCTCTGTGTGAATTTTCTCCTTCTGCAGAATAGATTACCACAAGCTTAGCAGCTTAAAACAATGCCTATTTATCATCTCACAGTTTTGTAGGTCAGAAGACCCAATATGGCTGGCTGAATTCTCTCTTCAGGTATCAATGGGCTAAAATCAAGTTATTAAAACAGCCCTCATGAGAATTACAAGCCAGGCTTTGGGCAGAATTATAGTTAGGGGCATTGACCAGGCTAGACTGGTGTACTTCTACCAAAGTCCCTGCAGCTGCTAACTAACTGAGAGCCACGTAGTACACTGACCACCTGCTCCCCCACTGTTCCTATAGATGAACTCTCTGGCATTGAACCTTTCTGCCCAAGAATTGCTTAAAGTGTTTTTCAGATCTCAAATTCCAGCAGAACAGCTGACACCAACCAGTCTGAAGACCTCCACCAAGAAACCGACTCAGCACTGTAAACTAGGAAATGCAGTGTTTTCATCTCCCTGTCCCATGATTTCACTTCTCAATTCTCAATCTGTGATCCCAACTCTTTAGCCCATCACTTGTTCAGACCCCAACCCAAGCTCTTCAAGGAGGCAGGTTTGAGGTTTCCTCTCATCTCCTTGTGTGGCTGCCTTACAATTATTAAACCATTTCTCTGCTGCAACTTGTTGTTTCAGTGTATTGGTATGTTACTGCACAATGGGCAATCCAACCTGGTGGTCCTATAACAGTATCCACTGGGCTGCCTCTTCCAGGCTTATGTGGCAGAATCCAGTTCCTTGAGGTTGGAGGACTGATGTCTTCATTTCCTTGTTGCCTATCAGGTTAAAACCATTCTCATTTCCTAGGGGCCATTGGAATTCCTTGCCACATGGCTCCCATGGATAGTTCACAATGTACCAGTTTGTGAACTGGTATCTTGAGACCAGCAGGAGCGCTTCTCTGGCCTCTTCTATGAACAGTAGGAGGAAACTCTGCTTTTAAAGCACTCACGTGATTAGATCGGGTCTGCCTTATGTCATTTCCCTTCTGCCATATAATGTACCATCATCAAAGGAATAGATATCCGATCATATTCACAGGCCCCTCCTCATCCTCAAGGGAGTGATTATTCAGGGCATGTACACCAGAGGGGATAGAAATCTTTGGGTTATCTTAGAATTCTGTCTATCACAGTGTGATTTAGAGAAGGAAGGCAACTAAAGGTCTCCTGGCAAACCCTCTTTCCCTTCTAGAGGCCTCAGCCTTCTAGAGGCAATGCACAGGGAATCCAAAGAAGCTGTTAGCAATGCCCATAATTCTGTCCCATCAGCTCCACAGGGCAGAATATGACAGACAGTCATATTCTTTTTTCTCTGCAGGCTGCTTTCTCTGCCTGGCCATAATTGCTGCTTTCCATAGTACAAATGGTTTGCTTGGTGAAATCATTCGAATTTAAAATGACATCAAGGTAACATGACTTTTTTTAGATAGAAATTTATCTAAACTCAATACCTCCAACTTCAATCCAATAACTACTTCTTTAGTGAAAGAAAATGAAGAAATGTGCAGAAAAGATTTAACGGAGCAGAGCTGAAAAATACTATCTTTAGAAAGGCCTGCTTGTAAAATTGGCCCTTGGTTGGCCTTTGGAAAGTTGAATTTCAGGGACGTTACCACCACCCTAACTAATAAGAGTGACTCTGCCAGGCATGGTGGCTCATACCTGTAGTCCCAGCACTTTGAGAGGCCAAGGTGGGTGGATCACAAGATCAGGAGATTGAGACCATCCTGGCCAACATGGTGAAACCCCATCTCTACTGATGTCTCTAAAATATAAAAATTAGCTGGGCATGGTGGTGTGTGCCTGTAGTCCCAGCTACTTGGGAGGCTGAGGCAGGGGAATCTCTTGAACCCAGGAAGCAGAGGTTGCAGTGAACTGAGATTATGCCACTGCACCTGCCTGGAAAGTGAGTGATACTCTGTCTAAAAAAAAAAAAAAAAAGTAAAAAAAAAAAAAAGGGGACTCAACATGCTTAGATTATGCAAATAATAATATAGTTCATGCGGAACACTCACTTTTCTTCTGGGGGTCTGGAATTTTGGTATGTGCTAGGCAGAGGGTATCTACATAACTTTACCACAATAAAAACCTTGGGCACTGAGTCCTTAATGAGTTTCCCTGGTAGACAACACTGTATGTTTGTTGTCACAACTTGTTACTGATGGAATTGAGAACATCCTGTGTGACTCTCTTGGAAGAGGCCTCTTGGAAGCTTGCACCTTGTTTCCCCTGGACTTCACCCCATACTCCTTTTTCCCTTTGATGATTTTGCTTTATATCCTTTTGCTGTGATCAGTTATAGCTGTGAGTAAGACTATATGCTGAGTTGGGTGAGTCCTTCTGCAACTCATTGAATGTGGGCATGGTCTTGGTGACCCTTGACTCTAGGGTTAAAGTAAATGAGAGTATGATAATGCTCACATTCTGAATCTAGGCTCCACTGCCCTGAAAACTTGGCCTCAATCTTCTCCATTGTGAAGATAATCAGAATAAACTGACTAAGGTAAGAGGCAGGCCTCATTTGGATCCTAGAGGGCTTGACACTGACTAGATACACGTTCCGATTCCACACTGTGGCCTGGGCAAGTTAATTAACTCTGTCTCTCTCAGTTTCTTCATCTGTAAAACAGCAATAACAATATACTCGCTTCACAGGATTGTTAAAATGAGCAATTTACAGAAGCATGTAGCACTGTGACTGACTCACAGTGGTTGAGAGGAGCTGGGTGTGACTTCGTGTGGAGTAGAATCACTGGAGCACAGTTGGTATCTTCATATTGAGCTTCTTTCTTCCCTTCACCCTGCTCCCTCTTTCCTCATCAGATCCCTTTCCCTCTCTTCTCTCAGTTGTCCCCTAAGCTCCTTTATATCCAAACCATTTCTTCCCCCAGGTGACTACCTTTCCTTGAGGACTAAATGAAAACAGTCTGTAGGAATGATTCTCTTTAAATGCTTACCAAAAAGGGCCCAATGTAAATGTGTGGTCATCAGTGCCAGCGGCTCTATTTACGGTCATAGACTACATCTATGGTTCCATCTATGATGATTTCTGAGAGTTTATAAGTAACCCCTACAGTCCTCACAAATGTGATTTTATTGCTTTTGATAATGGTAAGTGACCATCACAAATTGAACAGTGCAAGTTCATTACTTTGTCAGGCCTAATACGTAAATAGGTTCACAAAGGGTAGAAACATCCTTTGAGAAATATTTTGTTTCAATATTTGGTTCTGAATGTCTGTTCTCTAAAACATTAGACTCCAAAGTGAAAAGTAGCTATTTTATTTTTTTGGTGGCATATGAAAACACAGTTTCAGTGGAGATGGAAACTTCCACTCAAAACTTGCTTTGCTTCTTTGCAACTATTAAGTTCCTGGTGGACTATTCACAAAGTGTTCAGCTACAACTACTGAAAAGGACATCGTGGGATATATGTCCATATGTGACCAGAAGAGGTTAACAATAGCCTCCTAAAAGCAGATTCCTGTGAGGAGAAAAGGAGGTTTAAGAAATGCCCAGTGAGCACTGACTCTCTGGTATTGCATAAAATAACCACAATTTGGGAATGGGTCCTGCATCCTCTCCCTGGGCCCTTGTAATGAGACACCATACTTGAACTCAATACTGTTTGTGTAGGGGCTAGGAATGAGGAGAAGATAGGGAATCAACTCAATGTTCAAGACATCATTTGCAAATAAATTCAAGATTTGAGGGGGAAGATGTCGAAGAGAAAAATCAAACCATAAATAAAAGACCAAAAGTTTGTTAATTACAAATATCTCCAGAAGCCACAATATCTCCTTCCTCCCTCATTCCCTTCCACTACTTTAGGTAGGACTAAGCCTAAACCACCACATAGTTTTTGGACTTGCTTGCATTTTGGTAGGCGCAGAAAAGAACCAATCACTATACTTCTCATCATAACTTTTAGGTAAAAGCTAACACTCAATTATATACACTGATGAAGTTAGAGAAATGCTCTAACTCCAAAATCCATAAAGTTCATCAAAGATTGAATAATCAGAGCCTTCAACCTTTGCCAAGAAAATTTTCTTATCAGACCCACTGAAACATAGCAAAACTAATTAACTTGAATTTCTGGCTTTAATTTTCCTCAACTCACTTCTGCTTAAAGTTTTAATTAAGAGGAAAGTGCCTAGATGATCATTGGGAAGATTCAAGAAGAAAAAGAGAAGCTCTGGAAAACCGGAAACTAAATTCATTCATTCGTTAAGGAAAAATAACAAAATCGTGTATTGAACTTCTAGGATATTCCAGACACTACCTGGGAATACAGCAATGAACAAAAAATAGATAAATTCTCTCGTAAAATTTACATTCTACCTCAGAGACAGGTAATAAATAGATGTGTCAGACAGAAAATTTTCCTTTCTTTTCTTTCTTTTTTTTTTTTGAGACAGGGTCTCACTGTGTCACCCAGGCTAGACAGCATGGTGACAGAGTGAGGCCCTGTCTTAAAAAAAAAGACACTAGAGCTCACTGCAACCTCCCAAGCTCAAGTGATCCTCCTATCTCTGCCTGTCTAGTAGTTGGAACTACAGGCATGTGACACCACATCTGGTTAAACTTTTATGTTTTTTGGAGAGACGGGGTTTCACCATGTTGCCCAGGCTGGGCTTGAACTCCTGGGCTCAAGGGATCTGCCTGCCTCAGCCTCCCAAAGTATGGCACACAGTCAGAAAAATTTTGAGTAGCCTTAACTATTCTTTAAAAGCCCTTTCAACTGGATGCAGTGGCTCACGCCTGTAATCCCAGCACTCTGGGAGGCCGAGGTAGGCAGATCCACGAGGTCAGGAGTTCAAGATCAGCCTGGCCAACATTGTGAAACCCTGTCTCTACTAAAAATAAAAAAAATTAGCTGGGCATCATTGCACATGCCCGTATTTCCAGCTACTCAGGAGGCCGAGGCAGAAGAATCTCTTGAACCTGGGAGGTGGAGGTTGCAGTGAGCCGAGATCACGCCACTGTACTCCAGTCTGGGCAACATAGTGAGACTCTGTCTCTAAATAAATAAATAAATAAATAAAACCTTTTTCAAGTTATCTCCTTAGCCTTTAGTTTCTCGGCTAATAAATTCCAGTTATTCAACTCCAGTCAGCAAATCCCTATAAACACACCACAAGCACAATTCCACCATTAAGTGAGTAGATGCTCTATTACCTTAAGTTGATGGGATATTTTTTTCAGTGCATATGCTTCCTCTTCTGTTTTGGGAATAAATCTTATCACTTTATCACTACAAGATAAGAAAAGAAAGATGATAATTACCTTTCGAAAACAAATATATTAGTCATCTTTTTCCTACCTCTTAAAAAACTGCCTCTGCATTTAGGAAGAAAAACAGCAAAACTTTTCACTGACCCAGTAAGTATTTTATCCAGTTCTTGTTATTCTTTGATTGCATTGCTCTTTTTTTCTTGTCTTAAAGCTATTTGGTATTTCATCAGCTTTTGAAGATTACAAACTCACATTTAATGTTATAAATGCAGAAAAAGGCCAAAAAACACAGGAAGAGTGGGCAAGAAGAGACAGGAACTTTCTTGAGCTGCTCAGAGCAGATACCAGTAAGGAAAATTTCCAATGACAGAAGAAAGAAAAGCCATTCTTTTTTTAAACATTAATGCTGAAAAGGAATGTGACTTTCAGTGAGAAGATGTGAAATCCACACAGTAGGGAAAGCTTCTGGTTTGAATTCTTTCCACACAGAGAACAGTAAGGAGAAGGCCATCTCTATGGGGCATCTCATTTCTCTGGTCCAGAGCTTCCCGCCTGGCTTGTGGGGCCAAACAAGAGGGCCATCAGCATTAGACACTGATGGCTACAAATTTTTTAGAGTGATACAAATTAAAAATCAATGTTTACAACTGTTACCAAAACACCAGGGGTTTGGCCTGGGTCCTGCTGCTTTCTGTACAGAAAGCAATCACTGAGATGATTATTACCAAGAAAGAAGGCTTTAATCAGGTGCTGCAGTCAGGAAGATGGGAGCTCAGTCAAAAATCCATCTCCTTGATGGACAAAAACTAGAGGTACATATAGCAGGGAAAAAAGCATAACAAAGTGTACAAAAACAGAAACTAGAGAGGAGCAAGGAAGCAATCATGATGAATGAGGGTCTTGCATCTCACTGTCAGTATGTGGTGATCTGCTGAGTTTCAGTTCTTTGATACTTTTTTTTTTGAGAAGCCTGAAGGTCACTTTCTGAGGAAGGAACTCATATAAAACAAATATAAGTTTCAATTTTTAAGACTAGAAGGATCCATTTCTGTTTATCAAAAAAACTCCCTATAGGAATATTGGGTCAGTTTCACAACCACAAAGGTTTTACCACAATTGAAATTATATTTGAACATAATATAAGGTTTTTTCTGTAAGGGTCCCAAATTACCTAAGATGACTTATGGTGTTGCTGTGTCTGTCAGAAAGTTTCTCTTTGGGGGCCTTGTCTCCCAGGTATGCCAGAAAGGTATTCTATCAATTTCTAGGTATGTAATGATGAGGACAGGTTGGGAAGCACAGCTCCAGCACATGATAGTCAAAACTATTCAATGTCTTTCACATACAGCAGATGCTTATTAAATATTTATTAATGGATTGGTATAAAGGAGATTGCTGAGAGTAACTGGCGTCCAGAGGACATATAAAGGAAAAACTAATAAAGCACAATAGGAATGAATATTTTTCATAACTCTATATGGCGTTTTATGATAATTAAAGATAAGGTAGAATATTATTAATAGAATATAAAGCAGAAAACAAAAACTCTACTAATTCACCCACAACTCGTCTCTCCAACCCTAAAGGTGCATCAGGAATAAGAATGGAATTTGCATGTTTTTTTGTCATTTTACTTTTTAGATGATATGATTTTGATTGTGTCCCCACCCAAACCTCATGTCAAATTGCAGGAGGGGCTTGGTGGGAGGTGATTGGTTATAGGTGCATATTATTTTCCCCTTGTTGTTGTCCTGATAGTGGGTGAGTTCTCACGAGATCTGATGGCTTAAAAGTGTGTGGCACTTCCTTCTCTGTTCTCTCATTCTCCGGACACCATGTGAAGGTCCCTACTTCCCCTTCCGCTTTGATTGTAAGTTTCCTGAGGGCTCCCAGGCATGCTTCATGTTAAGCCTGTGGAACTGTGAGTCAATTAAATCTCCTTTCTTCATAAATTACCCAGTTTCAGATGGTTCTTTATAGTGTTGTGAGAATGGGCTAACACAGATGAACAGCAGTTTCCAAGATGAAGTAAGGCTAATATGGAGGGCATCAGATCCTCAGGGATACTTCTGGACTCGTTGGGCAATAATTTTTTAGGGCTTTGTGTTTACTTCCAATCATGATAGGTTTATTGTTTAAAATGATCCTATAATAGCTCTTTTAGGCCTATTAATAAAAAGGTCCCTGGCTTGCTGATGATAAATTACTGTGTTTTACAGACTGCTATTCTAATAGAGCTTTATAGCTTTGTTTTCCTCAAAATCACACAAACCACCTCTCAGTATCAGTGTCATGAAGTTTCTATTTCTGGAAAGAATAAAAGAAAGTAGCAAGAAAAATATTATCAAGTCACTGTAAAACAAATCTAAATATAACCTTTGGAACTTAAATGTAACCACATCTTTTCTCTTTTCTGGTATACATTTCTCTGACCTGTGTTTTTCCTGGATTTATCGTACCCTGGCCTCTCTCATCTGACCCAGTACAATTCTTGGCGAAGAAAGCAAGCTCGGCTGGGTGATATGGCTCTTTTTGATGGATAGATCACTTGACAGCTTGCTGAAAAATACCTCCATCTGGGGCCTTGTCAGCTCCTCAAGAGTGCAAGAAAAGCAATCTGTAGCTGTTTTACAGCCATGAGAAGAACTTTTTTTTTTGTTTTTTTTTTTTAAAGATGGATAATTCAACTTGGCAATCAGTTCTTCTGCAAGTAGGTACAGGATACAAAGGAATCACTCTTGGGATTATTTAACCCTGAAAGTGATTGCTCAAACCCAGTTTTCTCATTTTTATCACAAAAAGTTCACTTCATCCCAGCCTTTAGAAATTCTCAGGTGTGACTTTAGAAATGAGTTTGTTACTATTTTATAACTCATCAAAGAACAGAGAATAAGGAAAGCAATGCAGAAAAGACCGATGAAATGTCATACTCTTTTGTGAACCAGCAAATTATACTGACAGAATGATGGGTAACCAAAACCCAACAAGAGCTCTTTATTGAGAATGTGAAAACCGCATAACCCCCAAATGCCCTGTTTGTTTCACCAAACGAAAAGCTTACTCTCCCTAAATCTGATAGCTAGCGTTTTTTTTTTTTGAAGTGAATAATAATTTGGTGCTAGAAACAGGGAAGTTTCAGGTAGTTTACTGGAACTTAGAAAAACTAACAGTACAAAACTATGAGAGAAGGTGAGCTTAGAGGCTTTTCCTTAGAATTTATCAGGTTTTTTTTTTTTTTTTTTTTTTTTTTTTTTTTTTTTTTTTTGACTGTTAGCAACACCAACTTAAGGCCCTTTGGCTACCCTTTGGGGTTAAGATGAAGGAGTCAAAGAACTGAATATGGGTTGAGGTTAGAAAGACTCCTGGGCAAGCAGCTGCTCATAAGCACATGTATTTCTAACTTAGCCTATATAAAGCTGTCCAAAGAAGGACAGCATAGGCGTTTTTAATTCTAGTTTAAGGATGTCTTACAAAGGAAGCAGGATATCCCAGAAAACTAGTCTCCCAGGAATTATTAATCCGTGATATGCTTACAATTTGTTCCTTTGACCTACAGAACAAATAAAGTTATGTAGCTATAAAGTCCATGTTGAGTTTGGTTGTTTGATTAATAATTCTGGTGTACAGTAGAAACCACATGGATGATAATACATAAATATAATCAGTTCAAAAAGTATTATTGATGCCTCCTCAGCATGCATGCATCTAGAGAAAATTCAGAAAGGGAACATAATCTCCAAATCTATACTGTCTGGGTCTCAGTTTCTTCATTGGAGGAGTGAGGGATGATCTCCCAGCTGTCTTCCAACATGGGGAAATCCCATCTCTTCTAAAAATACAAAAATTAGCTGGGCATGGTGGCGTGCCTGTAGTCCCAGCTACTTACGAGGCTGAGGCAGGAGAATTGCTTGAACCTGGGAGGCAGAGGTTACAGTGAGCAGAGATCGCGCCACTGTACTCCAGCCTGGGTGACAAAGCCAGACTCTGTCTCAAAAAAAAAGTTCCAAGACTGTGTTGCCTGGGTTTGCTGCCTCCCATATTGTCATTCTTCTGTGCCTTGACTGTGCAGCACCTATGGAAGAGTAGCTCTGTTTTCCAGGCAACCTGAAAGTCCCTGTTGAAAGACAGATGCGAAGCTGCAGATGTTTCCTTGCGGCTCTTGGCATGACCTTTCACAACTGATTCCATTACAAAATCCTAAACTTCTTTATACATTACAGAATTTGTGAACCTATGCTTGTAAAGATTAAAATATTACAGAGCATATGAAATGATAAAGTTCTCTTCCAACCCTAAACCTTCTATCTGCCTCTTGTAGCCACTGTCAGTAGTTTCTTATGTATCCCTCTGGACTCTTTTCTGCATTAATACACATACACACAGTGTTTGTTTTACAGCATTTTGTAACATTAATTTGCTTTTATCTTTTACGTCATAGGTTGTTTTTAAAATACATTAAGTCCTTGATTAACATCAATGGTAGGTTCTTGGAAACTGAGTTTACGTGAAGCAGTGTATAACAAAACTGATTTTACCATAGGCTAACTGATATAAGCAAGTTAAGTTCCTTTGGGCACAGTTCTGGTCACAAAAAACATCACCAAATTTCTAAATAAAGACCCATATCTGGGTGTGGTGACTCATACCTGCAATTCCAGCACTTGGGAGTCTAAGGTAGGAGGATAGCTTGAGGCCAGGAGTTTGAGACCAGCCTAGACAACATAGTGAGACCCTGTTTCTGCAAATAAATAAAAAATAAAAAAAAAAAACAACTAGCTGGGCTTGGTGGCACTTGCCTATAGTCCCAGCTACCTGGGAGGCTGAGGCAGGAGGATCACTCAAGCTCAGGAGCTGAAGGCTGCAGTGAGCTATGATCAAGGCATTTTGTCCAGCCTGGGTGACAAAAATGAGACCCTGTCTCAAAAACAAAACAAAAAAACACCCAAAGTACTTCTAATATTAAATATATTTAATATTAAAAAATGTTTCATAGTGAAATAATATTCTAATATTAAATAATATATATTCTAATATTAAAACTATTTCACATTGAAATAAATGTGAACTATATATACATTTAAGAAAAATTAATAAAGACATATAAGATTATTATTTACTCAGTTTTTGGTGAATCTGTGAGGGATGGTGGTATTTGCAGTGGTGGGTTAAATCAAGGAATAAATGCTTGCAAAGTGAAAATAGGAACACCTCCTCCCAACATGGAGTTGAAATAAACAATAACAAATATAGTGGGTTTGCTGAGAGCTTTTGTACTGCATCATTTATTGTCATGCCTTTCTATGATTTTGTCTATGAGTTTTTATTTACGATAATTTGTATTCATTCCTTAATTCATTTTCCAATCCACTTATTCCAGTTCAGGGTGATGGGTGGCCGAAGCTTGTCCTCGAAGCTCAGGACACAAAGTGGAAACTGACTCTGGACAGGATGTCATCCATCGCAGGGTACTCTCACATACCCATGCTCACTCAGCCCAGGACCATGTAGACAGGAGGAGGAACCTAACAGGTGCAGCTTTGGGATGTGGGGGGAAACTGGGTACTTAGAAAAAACCCACCCAGATGTGGGGAGAATTCCTCACAGATGGTGGCCCTGGTGGGAACTGAATTTTTCTCTTGTCAAAGTTACAGCAAAACGATGTTGAATGAGAAACAATCTCTAGGACCTGCTGAACCACCTTTTAAATAAATGGCCAAATTTTATATGCTAATATTTTTTTCCAGAGTGTTAGAACTACATCATAAGGAAGGCTTTTTTTTAAAAAAAATAAACATTTTACGAACCTTTAAAAATAATGCTCTGTGTGTGTGTTTGTTTCTCAGAGACAGTCTTGCTCTGTCGTCTAGGCTGGAGTGCAGTGGCATGATCACAGCTCACTGTAACCTCAAACTCCTGGGCTCAAGTGATCCTTCCACTTCAGCCTCCCGAGTAGATGGGACTACAGGTGTACGCCACCATGCCCAGCTAATTAAAAAAGTTTTTTTGAGATGGAGTTTTACTATGTTGCCCAGGCTACTCTCAAACTCTTGAACTCAAGTGATCCTTCTACCTCAGGCTCCTGAGTAGCTGGGATTATAGGTCCATGCCACCAGGCCCAGCTAGTTAAAAAGAAATGTTTTTAGAGATGGGGTCTGCTATGTTGCCCAGCCTACTCTTGAACTCCTGGACTCAAATAATCCTCCTAACTTGGCTTCCCAAAATGCTGGGATTACAGGCATGAGCCACTGTACCAAGCCTCATGTTTTAATATGTGATGTTCTCATTGATGTCCAGATCTAATAGCTGACAATTGAGTTTTTGGTCCTTCTCTACGAAAGAGTTATTCTGAAGAATGTTAAAAAATATATCAAGCAGTGAGATGTATTTTGAGTGGGAAGATTTATTTTTGTTACTGTTTTATTATCTTGAAGTATGATAAGGTGGCTCATATGATTTTTACTTTGTAGACTTCATTGCACTGGTATTTATGGCCTAATATGTATTCAAGTTCTATAAACAGTGCATAAATATTTGAAAAGAATGTATATCTTTCTTATATGTATATAAAATTCTATATATATACCTATTAAGCATATTAATTATATTTTCATTTTCTCTGTCCTTATTTTTCCACTGAATTTGATACTTTCAGCCAATTTTACTCAATATACTTACTATAACTTTGGATTTGTTAATTTATTTTTGAATATAAAAACTTTTGATTCATGTATTTTGATATGGGTAATTATATATAAGCTCATGCCTACTGCATCTTCTGGATAGAATAAAACTTTTACTTCTATAAAGTTTCCTTAGAAAGATTCTTCTTTGGTTCATTTAATGCAATTTACTTCAAATTCCTTTTTTCCCCATAGGATTGTCACTCCTGCTTTCTTTTTGTTTGCCTGGCATAATTTTGCCTTTCTTATGCTTTTTTCCAGATGTGTCAAAATTTTCTTCAACACTCTGAGGCTCCCTGCTTTACATAGGAGACCTAGCAAACATCAAAATAGATTAAATGGAAAAATACAGTAAGAGACTTTCTAATTTTTAACTGGAAATTTTACTTATTCACACGAATTGTAATACATAATATATATGGCTTTATTCTTATAATTTTGTTTGCTTCTTGTAGGTTCTTATTGCCCTTTTCTTCCTCTTTCCTGAATTAATCAATTTTCTTCATCAGCTTTTTCTTATCTAGTGGTTTGCAAGTTATGCATCTTCTATGTATTAGTGATTTTTTAATGTATTTTACCACATACTTTAAGAGATACCTTTTTCCTTCTTTATGTTTTGAATATCTCTGTAATTTGTCCCCTTGAACAAGAGAAGACCTTACAAATCTTTTTTTCTCTATCCTTCTCCCCACAGTGTTTTCCTCCTTCTGTGCTCCTTGTATTGTTAAAATCACCTGGAATTTTTGTTGCACACTGTGTCTAAGTGTGGATATGTGAATTGTTTCCCCTTGAAATTTGTATGTTGAAGTCCTAACTCCCTCAATCCAAGAATGTGACTGTATTTGAAGATACGGTCTTTAAAGAAGTAATTGAATTAAAATGACATAATTAGGGTATTTTTCCTAATCCACTAGCATTAAAAACACTTAAACTTCAGATATTTCATTTCTTTCTCTCCAAGTCACTGGACTTTTTTTTTTGGATCCACTTTCTTCTTCACTTTGCAGAAGAAAGACAATAAAGTTGGATGCCAGTCTGGGTTTCACCACTTGATATATACCCTTCACCAAAATGCTTAGACATTTAGAGCCAATGAGCCCTAATCATTAAATTGGTGGGAAGCACCAAAGTACCACTGCATACATTGTTGTTGTTTTTTTTTGTGAAAATTATTTCCTCTAGCACATTTATGAAGGTTACATTCTGTTCCAGGCACAATGGTAGATGCCAGGTAGACAGCAGTTCCTGCTGGTGATTAGTTAATAGTCACAATCCTTATGAGATATTGTCTGGGAAATACCTAATTTATAGCTTCTCAATACATAGTATCTACTGTCATTACTTCTACAGGAAAATATTCTTCTGGTTCTTTTTTAGGCATTATCTCACTCTGTTTTCCAAGCTGGAGTACATCATGACTCACTGCAGCCTCAACCTCCCAGGCTCAAGCATCCTCCTGTCTCAGCCTCCAGGTAGCTAGAACAGCAGGTGTGAACCACTATGCCCTGCTATGCTTTTTAAAATTTTTTGTAGATGGGGTCTTGTTTTATTGCCCAGGCTGGTCTCTAACTCCTGTGCTCAACTAATCCTTCTGCTTTGGCCTCCCAAAGTGTTGGGATTACAGGCATGAGCCACTGCACCCAGCCTAGAACTTAAAGCACTGAATTAAGATATTTTTCCAAGTTGGCTCCACTGTGAACACCACAAGCAACATGACACAATTTGATTCTGAATACATTTAACTTTTCTGTTGTTGTTGCTGGCATTTTTGTTTCTTGCCCTTTGCATGGATATTTGAACCTAATCTCTGATCAGTGCCTTAAATTGGGATTTACTGTTTTCTTTCTGCTTAGGCAGCTCTTTTGGCACCTGAGAAACCCACATATTGGATGGTCTCATTATTTTCTACAATGGCAACTGGGTATATGGAACACTATATAAAAGAAAAATGGGCTGGGAGCAGTGGCTCACGCCTGTAACCCAAGCACTTGGGGAGGCCGAGGCAGGTGGATCACCTGAGGTCAGGAGTTCAAGATCACCCTGACCAACATGGCAAAACCCTGTCTCTACTAAAAATACCAAATTAGCCAGGCGTGGTGGCATGCGACTGTAATCCCAGTACTTGGGAGGCTGAGGCAGAAGAATCACTTGTACCTGGGAGGTGGAGGTTGCAGTGAGCTGAGATCGTGCCACTGCACTCTAGCCTGGGCAACAAAGAGTGAAACTCAAAAGATAAAGGAAAAACAATTTCAGAGAAAGTCCTGTAGAGAGGTTTTCTCTATTGATATAAGGCACATATGTTCAATTTTTCAATACTTCCAAAGACCAACCTTACCTAGATGTAGTAAAGAATTTCTAATGTTGCCCTTCACAGGGGACCAGAATAAATGACTACAGTGATGTTTTTGGCTGCTCCTCCAAATTTATTTTCCTGTCTGAAACCCTAAAAGGACTCTGATTCTGCTCAGATATTCACCCTATCCCCATATTGAGGACTGAGTTCTTATTAGCCAGTCAGAGCTTGGACATCCCTTGGCAACTTTGTTAGTTTGGGAATAGATGTGTTGTATAAATTGGCTCAATCAGATTTAAGGGAAGGATTATTCCAAGGGGGTGGAGGGATTCTCTCTCTTGTTGAATGTAAACAAGCAAATATGCAATTCTGCATGCCACTTGCAGCCTATAATTATGAGGTAGATTCACCCTAAGCTCACTGTGGACTCTCGAGTGGAGAGATAAAATGAATCTGGGTCTGCAGGGATCTTGTTGAATTAACCAACTTTTAAGCTTGTTCTGCTGCTAGACTTCCTGTTGTGTAACACATTTTAAAATTATGTAGGGCAGTTTGAGTCAGGTTTTTTCTTACTTGTAACCAAAAGCGCCATGTATAACAGCAAGTTTACTTTGGATATTTTTAGAGGAATTAGAGAAACCAATGGAATAACTAAATTCACTGTTAAATCAGTCTTCACAGGTGACAATCTGCATATTCACTCTCCTTATTTCATCCCCAAGTCCGTTTCTAAAACGCTCCTTTAATTTTGATGGCAGCTTAAAAAACTGTGTTTTCAGAAGGAAAGATTTAGGGTACTCCATAACTAAGGCTCATCTCATATTCTCAAGGAAAATAGGACAGTGTAAAATATTTGCTGAACTTTATGAAAGCTTGTAACCTGTGGAAAAGTTAATAATAGGATGCTCACTTAAAAAATCTTATCCTTGAGCACAAAGAAATCTGTTAGGTAATTCCACCTAGAAAAATTAATGTTCACATGCAGATTCTCTATTATAAAGTATTTGGGTCTCAGAGCTGCGTTTTCTTTGTTGCAAGATTGTGTTTTGATGCACATGAAAAATTTCATTAAAAAGCAATAAATAAGAGACAGCTTGGCAGAGCACACTCTGGAGAGCTAAATGGATTCTCCCGTCTTTGGTTATGGCTTATAGTTGCAATATAAAGTACTCAGAAAATGAAGAATTTCCCTGTGGCAGTTTGCTTAGGACATGAAGATTTAGACTTCACTCTTGGATTAAAGTTAGGCAGAAGTAATGCCTTTATTTTTGGTGGTGGTTGTTGTTGCAGTTAATTTAATGGCAGAGAAAAGAAAAACACACAATCTTCAGAAGCCTCACTGATGCACTTCACTTTATGACAGAAATTTTCTCAAGGGGTTGAATGCCTATCATGGTATCTCACATGTAATGGTTCATCCATAAATACTTGCTGAGTTGAACTGAAATTGGCTTTTTGTAAACCACATTATCTTTTAAATGCTCTGAAATGGGATTCCATTATAAGCTTTGAGGATTTCTTCTCCCATTAGCACAAACCAGAGAGGGAAAAAAAAGGCAATAAAATGTAATAATGCCATGAAATTCATTTCTTATAGTAAGATACTGTCTTCACTATGTCTCAAGGACTTGCTATGTATTTGTGAAATCACTGTATCACACTTCAATTTAGTTCTCTTTTATTGCATTTAAGGATGGGACTCAGTCTGAAAAAAATGTTACCACAGTGGAGAACAAACTATTTATTCAATAGTTACCCATGTAGCCAATTATTCCATGTAAGTCTGTGGTGTGAGGAAAAGGGAAAGGAGTTACAAAGCATAGGGGAAGAATTTTCAAAGATGTATAATCTAATTGGGTACATAAGACAAATAATACCTTATTATGATAATGTAATGTGGCAAATGTTTCATAAACTACATAGAAAATATGTATTAAAAAAGGTTTAGCTGGACTGATTAAAGAAAAGCATACCAAAAGATTTGACAGTTGAAACTAAGAAGATTTGGGGTTCAGTAGATTGGTGGCCATCAGCAATATATTAGTTTAGTGGTTTTGAAATTAGAGCATATGTAAGATTCACCTAAGAATTTACCTGCATAATTTGTTGGGCTCAATACCCTGAAATCTCCTTCCAGAAGAAAGCCCTTAGTAATGCTAGAAATTGTGTGTGTGTGTGCTCATGTGCATGCGTGCATGCATGTGTGTGTGTGTATGTGGTGTATCACTCAATATGCATGAGTGGCAAGACAGTAAGAGAAATTCTAAGATGCCCAACGTAATAAGTGAAGTTAACACTAGGGCCAGTGGTTATCCTAACTGAGGAGCACCTTGGTAGTCCCTGGATGTCCTAGAGTTTGAGTCAGGTGGGAATTCAGACCACAGACTCCCATAGAAAGCCTTGAAGATAATAACCTCATTGAAAAGATGACTAGGAAAAAATACCTTGTGGTAGGAGAGAGTAGGAAAACTTGTTTGTCTTGAACTTGGCTCTAGGTAGGAAAAATATAGTCAATAGTGAGAATTTAAAACCACAGCTAGCCCTCCAGCGGGATTAGGAATGAAATTCAACCTAAAAAGTAAACCTAATAAAATTCACATCTATATGGTCTAAAAATCTCCAAACTAAGAATTTGTGTTAAAGTAGCCTTCTGATTAGAAGTTCTCTGTAGTCCTTACTGTGGTGTGCTGCTCAAATCACTCCGGCAGAACAGAGGTATTTATTGTCCTAGCTGCAAAGTATTGCCTGCTGATGGCTCATAGCTGAATCCTTCATAAGCAATTGCCTTTGGCTGAAAGGAAGTGCTTCATCTAAGAGGAAGACCATGCCCCCAGGGGCAGCATATGCCAAGGTGCAAAGGCCTGGTCCCCCTTCCTAAATTCGAGACGTTGCTGAAGTATCAATCCAGCTTTAGAGTTTCCCATGAAAACTGTTGAGATGACGTTTCAGTTTAAATCTCCCTCTATCCTCAGCTTCCTTCATTTCCTTACAGATGTTGTGTGTGAGTGCACTCCCTAATAAAGTTACTCCATGTAAGCCTCTCTTTCAGAGTCTATTTCCTGGGGGACCTTGGCTGGTGATGTGCCCTGCCAGTGAGGAAGGAGACCCAGGCATCTGGGATCACCTCCCCCTTGACTTCCACCCCTGCATTTCAATAAAAGAAAAGGCTGGCTGACTGGCGTCTCCTGAATCCCCTTCCTGTAAATAGCAAGCTTGGTATTGGGGAAACTCTCTGGAAGACACTGTTTTTACTTAAACAAGATCAAACCCCCACCCCACTCCTCTATCCAAAGACCATAAACCTTTCACATGTAATTCCTAAAGCTGTAAACCCAAAACCCTTTCACATGTGATTTCTAAAACTGTAAACCCAAGACTAAAACTGTAAACCCAAAACCCTTTCACCTGTAATTTCTTAGGCTGTAAACCTAAGATTCTTTCTCATGTAATATCTAGAGTGTAAGCCTATATAATGGCAGAGCCTCTCTTTGTTGAGCCAGCTGGGTCATTTAGACAAATCATCTCCTGGCTCCCGGCGGTAATATTAATAATCTCCTTCCTTCCCTGTTCGGTGTTTGAGAGCTCTGTTTCTTGCAGCTACTCCTGCTACACCCCTAGGGTCTCAGAACAAATGCTGATCATTTCTGGAGGAATCTAACTTAAAACCAGGTCTCAAAGAACTCCCATAAATAAAGTACCAACAAATAGGAGCTCACTATCAAAAATTATAAAGCACATCAGAAAGTAAGCCAACATGAGCAAAAGCCAGCAGAAAAAACAAAAAGCAGAATTAGACCTGTAGAGCCTACTGATGTTGAAATTGTCAGATAGTGCAGAGGTTGGAAAGTTTTTCTGTAAAGAGCCCCAAGGTAAATATTTTAGGCTTATTGGCCATACAATCTGTATTGCTACTGTTATGGGATCCTTGGGGTGTTGCTTCACTAGCTGGAAACCTCTGTGGCCATTGGTGTGTTTGCCTGAGTTTTGCTTTGGCCTGCTGAGCTCCTTCTGTTGTCTCAGCCTGGCAGGCTGTGCTCAGCTCCTGCTACCGGCCTGGATCCCACGCCTGCCAAGGGTGAGCCAGAAACAGAGCTGTGAGGGGTGTGTGAGCGAATGTGGGGTCCAGCTGCTGTACACAGCCAGGCACACTGACTGCTGTGGGCCATGCAGCTGCAGGCACTGGTATGGCCACCAGCTCCCTGAGAGGCTGTGGCTGGACCAGGTATACCATATGCAGCTTCCACAGCTGACACCAGGGAACATGGTGTGGTGCCTGGAAGCTTGGGATGCCAGGAACTGCAAAGCCCTAAAGAGGGTATCACAGCTCTGACTTGGGGAGCTCCTAGGTCTGGGCTCCCTGAAGGGCTGCAGTTTTTCTCTCCTTCTCTCTTTTCACCCACAATGTGGTGGGCAAGGGGCTTGTTTCAGCCTTGTTTGTGTTACAGCTCTTTTAGACCCACCATTTGGTGGGTCTTGAGTTCTTGTCCTGTGTCCAGGAAGAATGAAGTATGCAGACAAATGGAGAGTAAGTAAGATGAAGAGGAGATTTACTCAGCAATAGAATAGCTCAGAGGAGACCTACAGTGGGTAGTTCCTCTCTGTAGCCAAGGTGTCCTGACAAGTATTCAGCTCTTAGCAGAAAAGGTAGCTCCTCTCTGCTAGGTAGGATGTCCCAATGAGTATTTAGCTCTCAGCAGTGAGGGTAGCTCCTCTCTGCAGTTGGTTATCCCATCTCTTCAGCTCTCAGCAGAGAGGAGACGCTGGGGTGGGGAGCTTCTCTCTGTAGCTGGTCATCCCATCACCTCCTTGAGTCTGGCTGAGTCTGGGACTTTTATGGGCCTCAGATGGGAGGATGTATGTGCCAATTGGTTCATGGGTAGCCATGAGTGGGCCTGGAAAAGGCACCACAAGTTTGCACTCTGGTCCTTGGGTACGGCAGCCTGGCGCCCAGGCTTTAGGCCCTCCACAGGGTGAAGGTGGGGCTTCACCAGGGACCTGCCCTCTTCTGCCCAGGAGCCTGTCTGCCTCCTGCTGCCATTCATGGCACTCAGGCTATTTGTGCCAATGGGTGCCTGCAGGCCAGCACTGAGCTGCCCTCAGCACCCCCTCAATCTCCCTCCAGTGTTTGTTGGTGCCCCAAATCCAGAGGGGGTCAGGGTGGCAGAGAGCTGGCATGTCAGTGCTGCCTCAAGTGTGCACACACCTGACCAGGTTTCAACATTGCCTGGGCCCAGCCTCAACTTCACTCCATGATTAGAGCAAGCACTAACAGCAGGGAGAAGCCAGACAGCAGGAGCAGGCCTCCAGGAATGCAGAGATGCCTGGGTCTGCATCTGCAGCTTGGGTGACTGTAGCTGCACCTGCGAGGGTGGGGCTCCTGCCTGTTCCTGGATCCCAAGAGCACAGGGGTGCCTGGGTCTCAGCCTCAGCTCTGGTGGCTATAGTTGTGCCTGAGGAGCTCCTGCCCCACCAAATTGGAGGGGGTGGCTTCCAGCTTGTCCTGTGCTCCCACTTGTCCCCAGCTCCCGTCTGCTCTGTGAAACGTGCAGCCCTAGAAGTACCTCCTCACTGCATTTTCCCCACAGTAGCAGTGGCAGTCCCTGGCCAACCACACATGAATGAACCCAACGCTCCTGGGGCTGGTCCTGTGAATTCTGGCTGTGCCTTCAGCTGGGAGCGCATGGACTCCTGGGATGTGGCAGGGAGTGAGGCTGAGGCAGCAACAGAGGCTCTGAGCCTGGGAGTGTGTCCTGCCTGGCCATGCAAGGGTGGGGTCATGCAGTTGGCTGCCTCAGGGATGCAGGGTACAGGGGAATCACTGCTGCTCCTCCAGCTGCTCCTGCTGCCACTACTCATGTCTTTCCACTGCAGCCAGCATGGTGTCAGCAGCTGCTCTGGACAGCCTGCCGCTGCCATCACTGCTACTCATTTCTGCCATTATAGAGCGAACCAAGATAAAATGAAACAAACAGCTTTGGCTGGGTTTCAACAAAACACTGTTCGCAAAAACAGGTTGGACTGGATTTGGTTGGGCTGCCCTTGGCCTGTGGGCCATAGCTAACCAACACTCTGAGATGGAGTATAAATACATCTTGTAATATTCTTAGGAAATGAAGGAGGGGATCCAAAATATTACTAATAATCAAGGAACTATAAAATGACCAGACTAAATTTCTAGAATTAAATTATATAACAAGTAAAACTAGAAACTTCTGGGCAACACAGTGAAACCCTGTCTCTACTAAAATACAAAAAATTAGCTGGGTGTAGTGGTGTGTCCCTGCGCTTCCAGCTACTTGGGAGGCTGAGGCAGGAGAATTGCTAGAACCCAGGAGGCAGAAGTTGCAGTGAGCTGAGATTTTAGAGACTCCGTCTCTAGAAAAAAAGAAAAAACTAGAAACTTGATGGATAGGTTTAATAGCAGATTAGATGTACCCAGACAAGTATTAGTGAACCAGAAAGTATATCTTTAAAAATTACTGAAAGTGCAGTATGGAGTGTAACAGAGGTATAAGCTAAAAAAGGGCGAAGAGTCATGTAAGCTGAAGAAGCTCTATTCTGTTTCTAATCTGTAAACATCATGCTCAGCAGCAAAGTGCTCAACATTTTTCTTTGAGGTCAAGAATAAGAAAAGGATGCTAAGACTATCATTTATATTCAACAGAATTAGTGCAAATAAGAAGAAAACATTAAAAACTAGTGGAATTGGGCTGGGCGCGGTGCCTCATGCCTGTAATCCCAGAACTTTGGGAGGCCAAAGTGGGCGGATCATGAGGTCAGAAGTTCAAGATCAGCCTGGACAACATGGTGAATCCCTGTCTCTACTAAAAATACAAAAATTAGCTGGGCATGGTGACATGTGCCTGTTATCCCAGCTACTTGGGAGGTGGAGGCAGGAGAATTGCTTGAACCGGGATCTGGAAGGTGGAGGTTGCAGTGAGCCAAGATCGCATCACTGCACTCCATCCTGAGCTACAGAGCAAGACTCTGTCACAAAAAACAAAACAAAAACAAGAACAAACAAACAAAAAAACCTAGTGGAATTGGAAAGAAGAAACAAAACTGCTGGTTTTCATAGATGATACAATTAATCACATAGCAAACTTAAAAATAATCTAACAGTTACAAAACTAGTGAGATAATTTAGCATGGCAAACTAATCTATAATTAAAATTTACATCATTTGGATTTATATAAATTAGCAACATACAGAGATTACATATAAATATACAATTCTCAAAAATATAAGGTACCTAGCAATTCATATAACAAAAGATATTTATGGAGGAAATTATAAAATTTCATTAAAGGACATTAGGTTGGGCATGGTGGCTCATGCCTGTAATCCCGGCACTTTGAGAGGCAGAGGCAGGCAGATCACCTGAGGTAAGGAGTTTGAGACCAGTCTGGCCAACATGGTGAAACCACAACTGTACTAAAAATATAAGAATTAGCTGGGCATGGTGGCAGGTACCTGTAATCCCAGCCACTTGGGAGGCTGAGGCAGGAGAATCATTTGAACCCAGGAGGCGGAGCTGCGATCATGCCACTGTACTCCAGCCTGGGCAACAGAGTGAGATTCCGTCTCAAAAAAATTTTTTTTTAATTAAAAGACATTAAAGGGGATATAAACAGAGGTACAGCATATTCACATATTAGAAGACAATATTGTAAAGATGTCAGTTTTCCTCAAATTTATAGATTCTATGCAATTCTAAACAAAATTTCAACTTTTTTTTGGTGGAATTGGACAAGCTGAATCTAAGCCATAATAGAAGAACAAAGAATCCGAAATAGGCAAGGCACTTCTGAAGAAGAGGCTGAGCAATTCTTGCCCTACCAACTGTCAAGACTTAGTATAAAATTATAGTAATTAGGACTGTGGAACTGGCTTGAGGATAGTCCAATATATCAGAAGCAGATCCTTATGAATGGGGAAACATGATCCATGGCAGAGGCAGTATGGCAGATCAGCAGGAAAAGGATGAATTCTTATGTAAATAGAACTGGAACAACTAGTTATCCATGTGGGAAAAAAGTTAACATGGACCTTTATAAGACACACATGCACACACCCACACACACACACACACTGCCACCCACCCCAAGTCAAGATGGATTAAGAATTCGACTGAAAGGCAAAACCTTAAAGGATGAAGAAGACATAAATTATCTTTATGACTCTGGGATAGGATAGTATTTATAAAACAAGATGGAAAAAATCATAGATTAATTCAATTATATTAAAATTAGAAACTTTTCATGAAAATGTTCCATAAAGTTAAAAGGCAAGCTGTAGAGAGGAAATATTTAAAACATATAAGCAGAAGATTAGTATCAATATGAAAAAGGTGCATTACCTATAAAAATGTGCAAAATATATCAACATAAATAGGAAGCAGATGAACAAAAATATGAATAGATGCACATCATCCTTAATAAGCAGAGAGATGCAAATTAAAACCACAGGGAGACATTATTTCACAACTACTAGTTTCTCAGTGAAATTTCCATAGCACCAAGAGGTAGCAATGGAAACTCACATCTTGCTCAATAGAATATAAACTATTGTAGCACTTTGGAAGAAAACAATTTGGTGTTAACTGCTAAAACTTCAGCATGTTTATACCTAATGTCTGCACAATTCCACTCTTGAAAATGCTCATATGCATGGGTCCCAAGAGAGTCATACAGGAATAGGAGCTTTATGTCATAATCACAAAACTAAACTAGAAACAAGTCAAACTTCTAATAACAGTAGAAAATAAACTGTAGCTCTCCAAAAAATGGAATACTATATAGCAGTGAAAATAGATGAACCACAGATATCAGATATCAACAAAGATGAATCTTGCAACCATCTTGCTGATGATTAAAGCTAGTCACAGAGGAATACATAATGTATAATTACATATTTATATATTTCAGAAGTGACTATAAGATTTTAGAGATACAAGTATACATGGTAATTTTTTTTTAAATAAACCGAACAATAAAAACAAGACTAGAGGTAACCTCAGGAGGAAGGGGAAAGGGAGAGAGATGATTAAGAAGGAAGTACACATGGGAGGATTCAAATACATTGGCAATGTTTCACATTTTTAGTTGAGTGGTGGACACATAGGTGTTTGTTCTATAATTGTTAAAATTTGCACATATGTATTTACATGTACTTATTTACATATGATATTTCATCAAAGAGAAAGACTGACCTGGTACCGGTAGAAAATGTAGATTCTTAGGCCTCATCCCATGAATTTGGATTCAATAGGTCTGATAAGCATTCCCAGTAATTCTGAGGTAGGGATGTCTATAGATCACACAGAAATAGACACTAGCTTTTATTATAACAAGGTGGGTTTACTACACTGAAAGAATTAACGCTTATCCTGAGAAAGAAAATGAGAGTTGGTTGAGCAACAGAGGAAAAGAGGCATCTTCCACTTTTCATATGACAATGCAGATTGAGGGGGTTGGGTACCTTGAAGACCACATGGGTGCCGTTGTAAACTCATTTCATTATGGCCATCTTGGCTTGCAGGCATGCCCTGGGTAAAATGGCAGGGTGTGTGTGAGCTTGCACAGCCCCCAAAGCATGGTAACTCTAACATGTGAAGTCCTGGGTTCTATGAGAATAGAGGTGAATGCCAGACTTTTTGCACAGGCAGAGCTCTTACAAGTATATCCATACATTCAGGTCTATGCACGAGAACTTGAAAAGAGATTGCAGACTGTAGGGACGTTTAGGTTTTTGGAGTAGTATTTTCCCAGACTGATGAGCACTGAAGAAGGAGACAGTGTCTGGTTGGCTTGCATGTGTCAGGAGTGATACCACATGGCCCTAACGGCAACATTGGCCAAAAGGAACTGGGCTTTTTGGCCCAGCTGTCTTTATGCTGTGGTACTCATATGCCTTGGGGTATGTGGAGACTTTCCAGGGGGAATAAGAAAACTGATCTTTTCAAGGCAGTGAATTTCCAGTTCTTTAGTATTCATATGTCCTCTTGCCTAAAAGACACCTGTCTCAGAAGGCACCTATAGGAGAGGTTTTGTAACTCTACTTCTACCACCCTGCCCCCATCCTTCACATCACACCCCTACTACCTTTCAGAATAAAGGCAAAACTTTCCTCTATTCTATATATTACTGTAGTGACTTGCTCTGAGGGTGAAATATTCTCAGGGGAATAAAAAAAAAGCAATAGTTAAATGAGGCACTGCAAGCCTGAGGTAGGAGTTCATGTCTTTCTCCATCATCACATCATATGGTATCATATATCACATCAGATCATAGGGTAAGTATGGTATTACAAATAGGATGGGAAAATCTATATTCAAATATGTCATGTTGAGAGGACTGGGGCTTGACAATTTATATCTAACAACCTCCCTTTTTCTGTCACCTATTAACAACGAAATGCCTTGCTCCTGAATGTGAGTCCCCTAAGAGTGAATGAGAGAATTGGTAAAAGATATTGAAGATCACAGGATGAATTTCATTCAAGCAACAACCCCAGGATGGAGCTTTGTATCTTACCTACCGGCATATCCTAGAATTCAATTTAAGAAGGAAAAGGGTTGTGAAAGGGCTGTGTATTAAACAGAAAAGTATAAATTGAAAGATGAAGGCCAATTTTCGTGGCAGAAAGTAAGTTTGACTGGGCTGATTAGTATAATAAAGAAGTTTATTATTGCCAATTAAACAATATAACACATAGTTTCCTAAATAAGCTATATTTGCAGCTTCAAGGCTTAGAGAAAAATTATTTTTTAAAGCACATAATATCTTTTTGTCAAATATTATGTTGGAACAAATATAATGATGTCAACAATATTTTAATTTTCCCAAGTCTTCTGATCTTATCAAGTTAAACAAAAATGGATGAGGGATACATTATTTTCCAGATTTCTTCTTGGGGGCCATGAGTAGAGAAGCTGGGAAACCACTTTCTTAGCTATCTGTACTGGTTTCCAGTTCTTTCTTTGAGAAGATGGTAACTCCTCATGTTACCCAGTGTGATGCCTACATGACCTAAGTGCATTTCTGCCCTGTCTTAACTCTGCTTATCTTTAGGAGAGAAAATGCTTGAGACAAAAATTTCTCTCTCCTGACCAAAATGGTAAAGACTGGTGGGATCCAAGATGGCAGCTCACTTCATCACTGCAGAACCTCTGACTTCATTATAGTCTGATGTCCATTCTATGTGACACTCCGAACAGTACCATGACAGTTGACAATCACCATGACAATGACTGGAAGAAACCATAAAAGGACAAAAAGGAAGGCAGCACTCCAGTTTCTAGGAGTTCTCTGTTAACTCTCAGAAAAGACAGGAAGATTCTTCCCTTCCTTTTAATGCTCAACCCCTTCATTAAAGATGCCCTATATCTGCAGCTCCCTGGCTCTCATGGGCTGAGAAGTTGATTTTTGTACCAAGCTTCTGCTTCTCAATCCTGTGACCATTGAATAAAGCTTGCATTGATAGACATTCACTTTTGGTTTTGCGTATTGGCTTCACAGGATCAATCAGGGAAATACCCCATTTTTGGTGGGGGACCGACTTTATTGGTAACACTCCAACTGAGCTAACCTCTCTGAAGTTGCTGTGGAGTTGTCAAGGAGAAGCTCTTAGGGGAGAAAAAAGACATTACTGTTAAAGGTGAGAGAAATCTATTGGGTGAAGCAAGAGGTTTGTGCATTTAATGAATATCTATTACTAGTTTTTTTCTAGGTGCTGGAGATAAAGCAATGAATAAAGTAGGACATTTTCTGTTGTCTTCTAGCTTATGTGTTAGAGGGGAAGACAGATAATGAATAAAAATAATAACAACATCATTTTAGATAGTGATGAGGGTCATAAATAAGAGGTAATTTGATCATAACTGGAGTAGGGCAGATGTGCTAATTCAAATTGGGGGGGCCATGGAAGGATCCTATGAATCAACTTTTGAATTAAAACATGGATGGTGAGGAGCCTACAGGGGAAAATTTGAGGGAAGAGAGCTTCAGGCAAAGGAAACACACGTGCAAAGGCCCTGAGATGGAACAGGCTTGGCCTGTTTGAGGACAGGAAGGCAGTCCGTGTGTCTGCAGCTGAGGCTGGAAAGACGCAGTGTTAAGGAGGGAGGCAGGCCCTATAGGAAGCTTGGCTTTTATGCTTAACACAGTAAAAGCTCTTGGAGGCTTTAAATCAAAATATCTAATTTATAGTTTTAAGCTCACTCTGGCTGCTGTGTGGAAAATGGATTACAGGGAAAGGGAAGAGAAAGGGGAGAGTAGGATGACCAGTTAGGAGGCAATTGACACAGCCTAGGAGGAAAATGGCTTATTTAAAGAAGTAAAAGAAGAGGCAAGATCTAGGATCTATCAGAGGGAGAGCCAACAGGATCTACTGCTGAATTTACATGACCACAGGAGAGGGAGGGAAAGAGGAGTTGCATAGGATGGATATGTTTGGCCATTAAATGAAGTTGAGAACATTGGAGAAAGGTTTGACAGCAAATATCAAGCTCCTTTTCCGTTTTGAGTATGTTAGGTTTGAGATGTTATTAGACATTGATAGAATAATCTTTGTGTGTGTGTTTTTTTTTTAATTGAGACAGGGCCTCACTATGTCACCCAGGCTGGCCTTGAACTCCTGAGTTCAAGCAATCCTCCTGCCTGGGCCTCCCAAGTAGCTGGGATTACAGGTGCATAACACCATACCTGGATTTGACAGGATAATCTTGGATACGTGAATCTGAGGTGTTGTGGCTCAGAAACCAATGCCACAAAATATGATGCTTTGATATGCTGAACTGAAGAAGCAGCCTCAAGGTCTCTCTGACCTTCCCTGACTCCTGTCTCTCAGTCGTCTCCCAAAGAATGTAATGAAATTGTTCTCTGAAGTTCCCTTATCTGCCTAAAGTTTAGATGCACCAAAGAAGAAAACAATTACCTCTGGTTCTTTCCCTGAGTTTCCATTAATTGACCTTACATTACAGGACGAAAGACTGAAGTCTGTCAACATACCTGGACAGACTTTTGTCATAAACCACTGTCTGCTCTATAGGCCCAACAGAGTATGTTCCAGGTCATTATATGTTCTTCAAGTCCACTGAATCCACCTAAAAACCATATACTGCCCTCCTAAAATCATCTACGCCTCCCTATCTCTCTTTTCCCTAAGAAGTTGGGTATAGAAGCATCTGTAACCCATTGGGATATTGGATATCACTCTATGATTTTCTCCTGTGCATGCTAATAATTTTGTATGCTTTTTCACCCATTTATCTGCCTTTTGTCAGCTGATTTTTTTTTTTTCAGAGAACTTTCAGAGGACAAAAGGGAAGTTCCTTTGGCCCCTACAGGGGCTTAAGAGGAAGTTAGGGCTAGAGATATAAATTGAGGAGTCATCAACGTATAATTAGTATTTAAAACCATGATACTCATTTCACTTTTATACTCTGCCTATGCACTGCATAGACTGTTTAGAGAATAGGTGAAAGATCAGTAATAGTATCTGAATTTTCTAGATTAGAATAGGATTTTTTTTTTTGGTAGACCTTCTCTTTTCTTAGTTATTCCTTCATTATGTGTATAAAATTAGGATTTACATTTTCAGTCAAAATCCTTTGAGGAATGAGAGAGGAGGGTAGAGAACAGCACTGCTAAGCCTTTAAGCCCACTGCAGAAGGCTGTGCTGGTATCACACTGACCAGCTCCAGACTTACTGAGCTCCAAATGCAAGTCTTGAGCAAGTGGAGCATAAATCAATCTGGAACCCTCACTGCGAGGGAGCTTGGGTTTTGGTAGCCTCTGCTGTCCAGAAAGGCCCAGAAGGAGGAGGTTGGAATAGATTCTGAATAAGCCAATCCACGGTCTGCCACATCAGTGAGAAAAATGGGCACACTAATTTCTATGAGGCTTTAACTCTACCAGAGATTTTAAGAATTTTTATTTAAACTTTTCATGTAGAATTTTGTTTTTCTTTTGTTGTGTCAAAAGGATAAAGCAGCTACAGAAAGCTGTGGAAAAGCTCCATTGGAAGCCGTGAGTCAGATTTCTAAACTAGCCTTTTATTTGTTAACCAAAAATAAGAGTTGGTTGAAATGACTGTTAGAACAGAACTGGGGGATATCATCAATGAAACTGGAAAAACAAACCAGGCTCTGTTTATATTCTTGCCAATTGTGTTCCTCGGTTTGGGGATTTTCTTTTTTAATGATTTTAATTTGGTTTGGGGAAGGATTTGTTTTTAATGGTAAACATACATATTGCAATATGTGAATGATCTTTACATCTTTGGAGGTGACTTTTTTTTAACCTCTTGATAGATGTACAGTTCACACAGAATGCAAAAGAGCAGTGCAAGGCATTGGATTTTTTTTCATGCAAAGATATTAAGGTTTTTTCATGCACAAAACCTTAATATCTCTAAATTCCTACATTTTCTCTGCTTAAACATCCTTGGCATGTTGACAAAAACATCTAGAATTTATTTCAAATGATATTGGAAACATCTGCATGCAATGTGAATCTGGAATTATCTGTTTTTTTGTAAAAAATAATTAGGCTTATCCAAATTATCAGTAACAACTGACTGAACTAAAGAGTCTGCAGGGAACTTGTCTCATTGTAATATTTGATGTTTTTACTTTAATCCTAACAACAGGATACCCAACAATAATAAATTACAATGATTCCCAATAGTTTTTTTTCATTCTTACCATTTTTAAGCTTTTTCTAAAGACTTTCCATGTATTTTCTCATTTGATCCTCTTATGATTTTTTAACAATTGGCTCAATTTTTTGGTTGTATATTTGATTATTTCTACTTTTAAGGATTTGAAGAAATGGTAAACTAAAGCAATGAGTATCTGTATATACACAAGAGCATTGAGAACTAAGCTTGAATTCTGTCAAGGGTCACTCAGTGTTTTAGAAGGATGGTCAGTAGATTTGTCCCAAATTGTTCATTACGTTTATAAGCCATGGTCAACATGAGAACTGTATAGCTATGACTACCTGTGACTCGTTCTTTTGAATCTGGAAATTTCTAGGAAACAAAAACAATCTTGAAATTTAAGCTCAGTCTGACAAAAAAAAATTGCTCCTTGAATAGTGATGGATGCTGTGAACGAAAAATTAAGGGAAAGTGCAAAATGACAACACTGCATGCAGCCCATGGAGAAGGAGCAGCACCAGTTGACAGGAAATGAGGACAAAGAATTAGTAAAGTCATAAGAGTGAGGCTGAGACTGAGGAAGCCAGACTTTGTCATTTTGCCATGGAAAGTCTCCCAAACCTGGATTTACCCTTTCCTTTTTCCTTTATTGTTTCCTCTATTAAATGTGTATGAGGGCTATATGTGGTTTAGGCCTTTGAGACCCTTTCCTGGAGGAAAGATTGAACTTACTTTTCTTTTTTGGTGGTGGGACTGCTGGCTGTGTAAGTGTAACCAATTCTGGAAAAATTTCTTCAATAGTCAAGAAATGTGAACGTATCATCATATCAACCAGCATGCTTTTGGTTCTATATTAGCAGAAAACAACCTTAACTTTGACCAAATTACAATAGAAAATTATTTGTGTGTAAATGAAAGGGCCAGTAGTAGGTCAGTGTGGATTGACCAGGACTCCAGCTCCATTTCTCTGCAATTCTCTTAGCTCTGTTTGTTTGTTCATTCAAGCAGGCTTCCCTTATTGCCACGGAAGGGCTGCAGCAGTCCTAAGCCTCGCATCCATACACCCCACTGTCAAGAAGAAGGGGGTACTATTCCAACTACTAAAACCAAAGTCCTGAACTTCACTCTACTTGGCCTAACTAAGGTGCCACAGACGTCCTTGAAGCAATCATGGTGCCAGGGAGATGCCATGTGCTGGCTGGTTTATGTCTATTGATGCCCATTTCTGCATTGTAGCTGTGGAGGTGGTGGTAGTGGAGGAATGCACCTTAAAAATTCATGGCAGGTTCACGGTGAGGAAAGGGGGATGGGAGACTGTCTATGATGTTTATATAAAAAATCAAGACCTGATCCCATATGCACTTGCCTATACTCTTGTCCGATTGTCTTTCACAGATGGCACAGAGGATTGATGGGTTCCCTGCGAGTGACCACTTGGTAGGTTTTAACATACAGGGGCTGTAGGAGTGGGAATAGGGAATAATCTTGTCAGGCTCCTACAAGCCAAAGCTTTCTGGAAGAATATGCTGAGGCTGCAATTTTTGGCATTTAACTGTAGCTCAGGAGTAAGTTTAAGAATAATCGGTGAGGGAATGTTAATAGTAGCAGTCTAAAATGAACCACTGAGAAGCCAAAGAATCAAAGAATTGTTGTAAGCTATGTTCAAAGGCAAAAACCAGTATGTTTCTTTTCCTTGTCTCTCATAAAGAATGCATATGAAACTTAATGGCTTTGTGATTACACAGAGGTCTTTACTTTTCTTCAGGCTGCATTGTTCTTTTTTTTTTTTTTTCTTTCTTTTTTTTTTTTTTTTTTTTAGTGCCTTCTTACTTAATTTTTCCCATTTGGTGAATAAAATTTATGTGTTGTAGGACTTTGTAATGTATAGGCACCAAATCCTGAAACACTGATTTAAGAAATTCTGGAAATCTAGAATAGTGAGAGATTTTTGAGTGGAAATGGCTTTGTGTTATGCAGCATGAAATTGCCTGATGGCGAACATCAGAAACCTCAGCCCCTATACTGGCTTCTCTTCTGCCTCACACCACACACCTCTTCCTTTTATAACATGGCATGGATAGGAGCAGAATTTAGGGCCACTGATGAAAAGAGTTTTGTACAGGATGGTGCCAATCTGTAAAATCTCTGTGACAAAGTCCTTCTCCAAGTGAGGCTGGCAACGTGGTTCTGCAGGCATCATGAAGTCATTCTAACATACATAAACTAATCTCTCTTCTTTTTCTACACTGCCTGAAGCCTCAAGGGCTTACAATGATAGGTGGCCAGATTTGTCTAATTTTCTGTTTCTGCACTTTGGATTTAGTATTAGCTTTCTCTTACTAGCTGTGAAACTTGAGGCAAATGATTTAATTTTTGTACTCTTTCTATAAGACACAGATAATGCTGCCCCTTCATTACAGTACTGTCAGTATAATAAAATTAGCATCCAGACATTCTTTGAATGTTACAAGGTTACACAATGAAAGAGAATTATTTAATGTCTCAAACATGTAAAATGGTCTGGAATGTTTCAACCAGGCAGTCCTTGAATGCACCTGGGGTTTCTTTGTTGTAACAGGGATTCTTATTGAATCCCTTGATATAATTCTTATTGATACATGTTGATCATTCTAATAAAAAGTACTAACATGATTCTACTTTACAAAATTATATACTGGGGAAAAAGCATATGCAAGTCTTTTGGCTGTCATTTTACAAATAGCAGTAAAATTTCATAACAGAGATCCAACTACCATTAGCACAGTGTGTGTGATTTCATGTGCTCTAATGAGCTGGACAGAGAGAATGCCTACTGTGACGTACATAACTTAGGAATCAGGAGAAAAAGATTTTGATGGAAAGGGATGAGGATCTATGTTCTTCTTGAGGTTAATTCTAAACCCCTGATATGGTTTGTCATGAAAACCATTTAAAGTCCTTACTGGAAAGGGATGAGGATCTATGTTCTTCTTGAGATTAATTCTAAACCCTGATATGGTTTGCCCTGAAAACCACTTAAAGTCCTTACTGGAAACTGCTTAAAAATAACATTTTATTCTGTTGGAATTCTTTTGTCCTGTATGAATCAGGATCTATGGAAAAAGTAAACCCTCCTCTCAATCTAATGTTGCAGCAGATCACATAGGCTGATTCTGGGGCCCTTTCAGAAGTTCCAGGAAAAGAGGAGGGGTGAGCTCAGCTGGAAATAGCAAAGAGGCCCCTGTGTGACTTTAAGGGCATCATTAAAAAGGAATGTTCCATCTCTGCAATCCCTGATTTTAAAACTACCACCACTGTGTGAATTGGAAGGCAGAGAGACACAGGACTGAGGAGGCAAAGATAGAAGACAGTGTCTGAAAAAAGATTTTTAAAAGAAAACTTCTTTGTATAGAATTTTTCCCTCCATTCATCTTTGGCTCTGTTTTCCCCAAGGTTACATCTTACCCATCTCCCTGCCTGGACATAAAATACTTGGTGTTGATATTACCATGAGGCTTATGGGCTTCACGGGCTTTGGTGTGTGTTGTAATCTTCTAGTCTCTGTGGAAGCAGAAAAGCAAACAAGGACAGGCATTGGGGGAGGGGGAGTTTCTCTTTTGCTTTGTTTTTGTTTTTGCCTCCTTTGTCCAGACTCTAAACAGAGTTGTGTGAGAAAAGAATTCTGGAGGAGAAAGGGCTGGCTGGGTGTCCTCTCCTGGCCTGGGTCATTTAATCTCATCAACCAGAGTCAAAACTGACTTTCTCACATCCCTGAGTTCAGAAACCATTCTACTTTCCCATGAAACCCATAATTGTAAACACTGTTGATTTAAAGTCGTTTCTGTTTGAGACATTTCTTTTTCCAGTATCCCATTCTACTCTCTTCAACTATTCCCACAAATGTCACAGGGCAGGAAACATGGATGAGCACAGCAATGATGGGTTAGCACCAGACATTTAAGGCTCTTGGAGCACAGATCATGACAAAGAACTCAGAGGACTCTTGGTGATGTGATATGCCTATGTGATGCTGGGTTGTGAACCTGACCTTATGACCACACTGAGGTGGAAAGAGTTTTCCAGTTCACAATCATCAATGTGGGGTTCAAGGCTTGGCTCTGTCTTTAACCTTCCCAATGTGTAGTTATCTATAAAACAGTGTAAACTCACCTCTGTAAGAGAGCCTTGGAAGGAATAAATGAGAATAGAAATGAAGAGTCTTTGCAAATAAGTCATATACTATATGAAAATGAGGATCTGTACAGGATTACAACTCTTGGGATTTTAAGGGTGGTCTTTATGAGTTTGGTGGAGTTTCTTAATGGTCCAGAAGAACAGAATGCTGGAGCCAAATGGATAAGTTGCTGGGGCTAGGCCTTTGGATCTAGGCAAAATATTTCCAAGTAATTTGGCATCAAAGCCTGATTCACTTGGGGGAGCTGAGGCAGTACGATGCCATTTTCTTTAAACTATCAAATCAAAAAATGAAGAATTTGATCCTATGTTTTATTTCTACCTCCCATCTCCCTACCCTTAATCTCTCAGTTTATTTTGCTTGTCAACACATGGTATCTCTGGATTCAGGAGTGGCAGGAACAAGAGCAATGGCTCAGAATATGGTTGCAAATCTGAACTAGGGTGAGGAAGATACAAACAGGGAAAGATTTGATTATAAATTCTTCTTCCATTTTCATTCAGAAAGAAATAGTATGATAAAAATATTAAAAAGGTAACTTGTAAAGATGCTTGATAGGAAGTCCTTCGTGATTGCAACAGACGTGATTGTGAATAGGAATCAACTATTGCGTATCTCTGGAAAATAATCCCATGTTGCTGGAGAATAATGAAAATGCAACTATGTAATTCTTAACTAGGACAATGAAATAAACACACAAACCAACAAATATCTGTGTTATAAATCTAGCACTCTAAAAAATATCCTTTACTTTCTCTAAAAATGAGAAGTATCAGAAGAATAAGTCAATAGCAAGGATAAACTGTTCAAACCATCTTCCTTTGTAAGGGTATGCTCTCTCCACACCTGATGTGTTGTGTTCACTGATCTCCAGCAACCTGCCTAGCTCTTGATTCCCAATAGACCTTCAGCAAATGTCTGTTGAAATAAAGTTTTTTTAAACCTTGAAGGTTCTAAGTATTTTTTATAGGTAGAATACTGATACTCAGGACAGCTAAATGCTCTTCCAACACCTTGTCTTCTCTTTCCCCCGTCTTTCTGTCCTCTCTCCACGCAAGCTCTAATGACTCCACGGGTTCTGTAGGACCTGCCAGTCTTCCTCTATTTTATCCTCATGCCACAGTACTCTACCTGTGGCCACCAGAAATGGTTCTGTGAGACGGACATTTGATCATGTATTCACTAAGTATTTCCTGAGTTCCTGCCTTCTGCCAGCCACGACTCTGGGTTCTGAAGATCCTGTTACCAACCTCCTCTCCTGCTTTCCTCACCTATTCTACATGTTGGTTTTTCAGCCACACTGGTGTCCTTTTGTTTCCTGAGAGTGGTATGCTGACTCAGCCTTTCTTGTCTTTGTTGTTCCCTCACAGCGAATACTCTTCCCCACCTTACTGGTCTGAAGAATTCCTATTCATCTTGTAACACCCACCTAACAGAATTTTTAAAAAGCCTTCTTGATCTTTTTTCCTATCTAACTCCATCTGAGGTTCACCACTGCTTTGTGCATCATAAGTGCTGCAATATGTCTTGTGCTCATTGTAAAACTTTCTTTTTATGACTGTCTCCCTGCAGCACAAACTTTCTTAGGTTAGGTGTTAGTTCTTGTACATCTTGGTGTGCCCAGTACCTTCAATGGTGCATAATAAGGTATGTCAGACACATTTGTTGAATGAATAGCTGCACAGATGTAATTTACAAAATCAGCTTCCCTGTGGATCTTCCCCCTGTACCCACCTCTGAACGTCATTTCTCAGGGCCGCATTCTCTTTTCACTCTACAATTCTCTCCCTAGGCAGTCTCACCTAATCTCATTACTTCAATACATCTTCATGTTGATGACACCCCATTATTTATCTCTACATCAAACCTCTCTTCCTAGTTCCTGCTCACATACCTGACTGTATGTCTAAGTGCTCATTTCTTCCTGATGTCTCCCAGACATCTCAAACAGAATGGCCAACAGTGAAGTTAATCTTCCCTTCAAACCCACTTCTCCATTTTGTTACTAAAATCCACACCCCCTAAGCCAGAAAGTGAGGTCCTGTCTTTAAAAGTTCCTTTTCTTTCAATTCAACATCTCATCCATCACCAGATCTAGGACATTCTGCTTGTCACACAGATCTTGGGTCTTTCTTCCTCCCCTCCCCTCTGCTGCTCCTCTTATTCTTTCTTGTCTAGACTACATAGCAGCCTCCTAACTGGTCTCTCTGCTATCATCCTGCCCTTTTCAATCTGCTCTCCACAAAGCAGGCAAACTGTATTTTTAAAAACTGCAAATGACACCGTATCCCTTTTGCTTAAATCTCTTCAGTCTGTTTCCATTCATGAAAGATAAAACTCTTCTCAAATTCTTAGCATGGGCTGCAAGTCCTATGCTGGCTGGCCCTGCCTTCCTCTCTAAGTGTTTCTTGTTCCCCTGCCCCCATCTTTTTATGCTCTAGATAGACAGGCTTCTTTTTGCTTGCTAAAGGGCCTAGATTCTCCCTTCCAAATGGAAGCAGATATATAATAGAATACAAATTCAGATTATATCAGTCGTCAGGGGATGCTGAGATTCACTTGATTAAATCATGGCTGCCAGTCATCATGCATACTAGAGAAATTGCTAATTAAGAGACAAAGCAATGCTATATATGCGTAACTCAGCACGACACATAGAGTGGGAAAGGAATTTAACAACTTATTTATTTGAGTTAAAATTAGCTAGAGTTGTTTTGGATATAGTTTATCTTGGAAAAAAATAGGATTAAGTTATAACATTGGCTGCTCTAAGATAGATAAGTCTTTCTCCTCTGATGCACACTAATAAAATATTATCACTTTCTTTCCAATCTCTTTCGGAGTCTCCCGGAGCTTGGATTATTATTGAAAATATATTATATGTTGGAGAAAGGCAAATCTATGCTTTGACAAACCACAAATCTAATTACATTTGCAAAACTGCCCTGAGGTCCTACTCTACATTTCAACAAGGTAGTCAATCAGATGAATGCTAGAAGTGAAACTTTACATTCCCCAAACTGTCCTATTCATGAATTCCACCAATGCAATAGATTTTCACATTTATCATAAGTAATAAATAAATCACATGTTGTTATCAAGATGCAAAGCACATTTTATAAAACGTTGCCTATTCCCTTCATTGCATTTCTTTTATTGCTTAGAGATTTTACCCAGTGATAAGGCAAAATGATTTTCAAAAAATGAATTGGATAAGATAGCAACCTTTAAAATATTTCCCTCTACTGTGGAAAAGTTTCATTGCTGTAGTCAGTGTTTTAATAATCTAGGTAGAAAGCAGTTATAGAGGCATGGTAATTTCAAATCTAGTTCAGAATCAGCAAAAGCAAACCCCAAGTGGTCTGATTTTATTATGTACAGAGGCAGTGTAGCATAATGGAAAGGCTTTAGATTTTGGATTTCGAAAACCTAAGTCTGATTCACTTATGGCAGCATAAATTTGGGCAGATTTTTTTATACCCCAGGTTTCTCTGGAGTTTATTATATCTACTAGCTGGGTGGTGAGATTTAAATGACCTTATCGACCAATGTTGTATTTGGAGCATGGTAAAAGTTAATGATAACGGTTTTTTTTTTTTTTTTTTTTTTAAGACAGAATCTCACTTTGTCACCCAGGCTGGAGTGCAGTGGCTCAATCGGCTCACTGCAGCCTTGACCTTCCAGGCTCAAGTGATCCTCCTACCTAAGGCTCCTGAATAGTTGAGACTGCAGGCACACGCAATCATGCCTGGCTAATTTTTGTATTTTTTGTAGAGATGGGGTTTCACCATGTTGCCCAGGCTGGTCTTGAACTCCGGGGCTCAAGTGATCTGCCTGCCTTGGGCTCCCACAAGGCTAGGAAGGATTACAGGAGTGAATCTCCATGCCTGGCCTCTATTACAGCTTTAATGAATTGTAAGGGTGCTTTCCACCTTCCCTTAATCTTATTTGCTGAGGAAAATGGTAAGCAGCCTTTGGTATTCATATTACTGTGTAGTTACACTTGATGTGGTGATTGATTCCATTGGTTTCCCAAAGGATGTGAATTTTCTGGAAAGGACAGGTTTATTTTGTTGTGGTTCACTTGAAAGTTTAGTGACTTTGGCATTAGGACTATTGCCAATCTGGATTAGTATTCTCTTGTTGTCACAGAATTCTGGGATTATTGTAGACCCATATGGCTTCCATTTACAATTTCATTCTAAAGGGAGAGAGCTTTTTGTGTAACTATATGATTTCTAGCTTTTCTGGAAAGCAAAGTACTAGTTCATCCCTTTAGTCATTTATTCAGTATTTACTGAATGTGTAACACACACCACACATTGTTCTAAGGAAATGCTCATACATAATAAGTAAAATAGATAGTGTGAAAGATAGTGAGGAACAAAGAGGGGGAGGATAACACAGAGTGGCAGGTAGGGGGTCTTCTGATTTTAAATATGGTGGTCAAGGAAGGTGTAATTGAGAAGGTGTCAGTTGAAGAAAGCCACATGGACCTCTGGGGGAGGAATGCTTTGGGCAGGGAGAAGAGCAGATGCAGAGGCCAAGACATGGGAACACAGCTGGTGATTGAGGAGGTGGCCATTGCAGCTGGAGTGGAGTAGGGTGGGAGAGTGGTTCAGTGGCAGGAGGGAGCCAGGCCTGGGAGGCTGCTGCAAGGACTGTGGCTTTAATCCAAGGGACCAAGAAAGCCACCATGTGATCTGAGTGGAACAAAGGAACTTTGGGGAAGGCTAGCCTTCTTGGGCAGCAGGAAGCAGCTTGCTCCTGAAGTTTCTGCAGCCTGCCTTCAGGGCTGGCCCCACAGCAGCTTCCCTCAAAGCTCAAGTATCCAATGAGCCCTTAGGATCCCATGCAAACTGTGTGCCACTATAAAGCCATCTCAACCCAAGACCGCTCTATTATAGCGCAAGAGAATTGGGGATAAAAGCCAGAAGGTTCAGTTCCACAGCACATGTTCTGAACTTTTTGAGAAATGGGAAATCTTAAGCAGAGCAAGCAGGGGTAGAGAGAATAAACAATAACTCCTCATCTCCCTTTCTGCCAGGCCCCTGCAACCACTATTCTACTGTCTGTCTCTATGAACTTGACTACTCTGGGTACCTCATATAAGTGGAATCATATAATCTTTGTCTTCTGTGTCTAGTTTACATAGCACAGTGTCTTTAAGGTTCATCCATGTTGTAGCATGTGTAAGAATTTCCTTCCTAAGTTTGAGTCATCTTCCATGGCATGGATAGACCTAAGCTCTTTGAAAGCCTACTCCTTCAGCCCAGCAACACCATTTTGGATTTTCCTTCATTCATTCGCCACCGCAACCTCCTAAGACCATGATTTTGGTGCAGGTTCTGGGGTAGGTAGGCAGTTGAAAACAGGGGGAAGAAGGAAGGGATTCAGGATGGATGGCACTGGATATAAGTTTAGAGTTAGAGAGCAGCATGTGAGAGTGTTATCTCCTGGTGGCTTCTATTTCTTCTTGGAGAAAGAAGTTAATCTACAAAGATGCATCAGGTGACAAGAAACCTGCAGTCTCCCAGGACAGTCTATCCCAATTCTGTCTCCATCTCGGGTACCAGCCTTGCTCTTCCAGTTTTGTGGAACAAGGTCATAACCAGTGATGTTATTCTAGAAAATTAAATCTCAGAATACATATATATTTTAAAGTCCTGAATACTACTTCTGCAATTAATGATTTATTGCTTATTTGGTCTTTATGACAAAGCACTTTGTTATTGTGTTGTTTTAACATATGTCTCAAAGGGACACAATGTGCTGCAGAAGCACCTTGAAAAGTTATTTGATGTCAGAAATACAGAGGCAGATCTTTCCTCTCCCCCACTAACCTGCTGAACAAAATGGTTTCTTGACAGCCTCAATCAAAGCTGAATCACACTGAGGTGAGAGGGAACAGAAGAAAGATGAGAGGAAAAAGAAGAACTGGTGTAGTCAAAGTCTCTTCTCTAAGAAACAGGCAAATGAGGCTGCAGGTCACTGTTGGTGACAGAGCCCATTCCCTGAAACTCTCCAGAAGACGTCAAGGCAATTCCTTACCTACTACCTGCCCTTTACATGAAGAGTTCTCTATGGAGGTCTTGAAAGCTAAAAACTAAATGTATACACCACATTAACTCAGAGAAAAACAGCTCTAAACCTCAAGGCAAATATAAAACAGAGATAACAACTGAAAACCGGTAAAGAACTTTTAAAAAAAATTTATAACGTGTAGGTACCATGGATTTGGTTAAGCCTGGTTAGTACAACTCTTTTAGTCTGCTAGCCATTTACCAGAGTTACCCAAGTAGACTGTTTGATCTGCTTGAGGTAGCAAGCACAAGGATTTTAAAAAATTTTAAGTACTGGGGTACATGTGCAGGACGTGCAGGTTTGTTACATAGGTAAACGTGTGCCATGGTGGTTTGCTGCACCTATCAACCCATCACCTAGGTATTAAGCCCAACATGCATTAGCTATTTTTCCTAATGCTCTCACTCCCCACACCCCAGTCTCCAGTGTGTATTGTTCCCCTCCCTGTGTCCATGTATTCTCAATGTTTAGCTCCCACTTATAAGTGAGAACATGAGGTGTTTGGTTTTCTGTTCCTGCATTAGTTGGCTGAGGATAATGGCTCCCAACTCCATCAATGTCCCTGCAAAGGACATGATCTCATTCCTTCTTTATGGCTGTATAGTATTCCATGGTGTACAGTATCACATTTTCTTTATCTAGTCTATCATTGGGTTCATTCCATGTCTTTGCTATTGTGAATAGGCAGGCACAAATTTATGGACAACACTGAAAGCCTCCAACATAATGTTTTGGGCTGTTAAGCAATGGATTCCTTAATTCTTGTTATCTAGGTAGAAACATAGGTTACATGATATAAGTGGTAGAAATCTCTTCCAAGATAGTGAACCAGGAGAGGGCCTTTATGGGAATGATACAGGGACATCTTAGAGAATTTAAGGAAAACCTGAGCAACTATGTCTTAGAACAGAAATGAAGGTACCCCTAAAGTTCTCATCTTAAAATTTTTAGACATTCATTCATTGTGGTGGTCTCATAAATTATGGGACTCAGCTCTTGAGTTTAGATGTTTTCCATTCAAGCAACCAGCAGAAACTAAGACTGCCATTCTTAAATTCCACCTTGCAAGATGAGAGACTTTGATCCAATGGTTCAGGGTCAGGGGTCGCCCAGACCTACCCCTAACATTTGTAGGAGCTGGATCAAGAGTGTAATTGGAGACCTTCATGCCAAATGTGTAAATATTATAAAAGTTACAAATCAAGGCAATAAGATGATAAAATGTTCTATTCTTCTGACAGATACACTTTCTTAACAGCTTGGAAGTCCAGGTTCAAATTTGGAATTTTGGGATTCCATGAAGTA
This sequence comes from Cacajao melanocephalus, assembly GCA_963573385.1. Taxonomy (NCBI): domain Eukaryota; kingdom Metazoa; phylum Chordata; class Mammalia; order Primates; family Pitheciidae; genus Cacajao; species Cacajao melanocephalus. The sequence continues at coordinate 51,801 of CAUYLG010010536.1, read as the reverse complement.
CTGGGCCCAAATGTAGCAACACAGAGAGATGGCTGGCCTCTAGCTCACTGTCCACCTGCTGCCTTCTCCCACAGCTGGCTTATAAATGACCCACTTTGTATATCCAAGCTCCAGAAATAGCCCCTCAAATCTCCTGCCCCCTGCCTTTTTTTTTTTTTCTTTTAATCATTTGGGCCTAAGACTACAAGGCTCATGTGGGCTCTAGAAGTGGGTTTGAGGTTGTTTGGGTGTGGATTTCAGGGCCTCAAATTTCCAAAATGGTCAACTGGGAAGGGTACACTTTGAATGGGATGGGGTTCAAATGGAGGAGGGCAGAGCATGATAGCAAGGGCAAGGGTCTGTCTTTCCCAGGAACTAGCCTGTGATACTAGCTGTGATAATAGGAAAGTATATTACTCTGGTTTACTTGGGCAATCATGTATCATGTTATTGCAACGCAAGTTTAATGTATTAAGCAACAGAAGAGGAAGCTCATACTCAGGCAGTTTACTTATACACTAAACCGAAAGAGATTATCATTTCCTAGGTACTACATAGGAAAGGGTGAGGCAGAAAGCAATGGTTACAGTAACCCAGAAAATCCCAAGCAACTTTTCTTCTTACTTCTGAAGTTAAAACTGCTTATGCTTCTGAAAAAAAAATCGGCAAAGTTTTCACTTTAAAAGGCCAAGTAGACTATCAAAGCCTATTTTGTAGCTTTGCTCTACAAGATTTCTATTTCTTCACAGGAAAAACCAAACAAAACACCACAGTATCCAAAAAGCATTCAGGTTAAGTCTGGTAAACTTTTGTTCCATTTCATTTGTCTTCTGAGTTCCTTAATATGCAACAATGATCTTTAGGACCTTGCATGACCGAATTTCTTCTTGAAGTGTTAATTTCCCATTTTCTGACCTCAATTTCCAGTGCTGAAATCGAGTAGTATGATACCAACAGAATGAAAAAATGACATAGGAGCACATCTCTCAGGAAACTGTTGGTGTAAATATCTCTAACTACAAGGACTGAAAACAAAAAATGGAACATACCGTTTGGACATAACTATTTTGAAAATAATTTTTTTTGAGACAGAATCTTGCTCTATTGCTCAGGCTGGATTGCAGTGGTACCATCTTGGCTCACTGCAACCTCTGCCTCCCGGGTTCAAGGGATTCTCCTGCCTCAGCCTCCCAAGTAGCTGGGACTACAGGTGCATGCCACTATGCCCAGCTAATTTTTTGTATTTTTAGTAGAGATGGGGTTTCACAGTGTTAGCCGGGTTGGTCTCGATCTCCTGACCACATGATCCACCCACCAAAGAATAAGTAGGAAACCTCTTCCAGTTAATCATGGTTAAAGAATAAAGTCCAATTTTATGTCAATTTTCCTTATCTTCTTTCTAGACTCCCACATATGGCATTTTTCTTTTTATGGCTTTGCTTTAGTTGCACATTTCCTTAGTCCTAGACCTTCCAGTGGGACATGTTTGCTACAGGAATGATTCTCAAGCATGCAGGCAATAAAGTTTGAGCATGAGCTTTGGAATACAAAAGCTCTGGGTATAATAAGTTCCAGTTCTTCCACTGACAAGCTATTAAACCTCTCTAGTCTCCAATTTCCTTGTCTGTAAAATCGGCCTATCACACTGGGTTGTAGTGCAGATTAGATGAATTAAAGGTGAAGATTTAGTGCAGTTCCTGACAAATTTTTTTTTTGTTGTTGTTTTTTGAGATGGAGTCTCACTCTGTTGCCCAGGCTGGAGTGCAGTGGCGTGATCTCAGCTCACTGCAACCTCTGCCTTCCAGGTTCAAGCGATTCTCCTGCCTCAGCCTCCCGAGTAGCTGGGACTACAGGTGCCTGCCACCATACCAGGCTAATTTTTGTATTTTCAGTAGAGACAGGGTTTCACCATATTGGCCAGTGTGGTCTCAAACTCCTGTCCTTGTAATCTTACCGCCTTGGCCTCACAAGGTGCTGAGACTGCAGGCTTGAGGGACTGTGCCTGGTCCAGTTCCTGACAAACGTTAAACTTTCAATAGGTAGTTAACAAAATACACTCACCCTCTTAGAGTCCATACCTCTCTTCTGTCTCTGTAGGCTCATCTTTTGCTATTCCCAGGTATATCATTTGCATTTCAGAACTACTGAACTATTTAGAGTTTTGTGAACATGCTTCACTGTTCCTTCTGGTAGAATGGCCGACTCCACTCACTTGTACAGAATCGAGCAGAGACATGACCTCTTCCAGAGTTTTCCTCCTTAATGAGACACAGGTGATGAACCTTTTCTCTTTCCCCTTGGTGCTAATTGTACATCTATTTTACAACTCTTCCCCACTGTAGGAACTTATGTAGAGGATGCAAAATTGATGGTAACCTGAGGCCTCGCCTGGTAAACAGAATCACAGAAGTGGGCAGAAGACTTGCAGCAAGCTCTCCAGTGCACAGTGCTACCCATTCCTTTTGGGAAAACACTTCCAAGGAGATCTCAGGGTCAAGGATTCACTGAGAGAGGGTTGCAGGTGGGGGCACTCTCACCAGTGGAGGGCCCTGGCAGCAGCCACTGGAGCTGAGGGGAGGGAGACCTGGTCTGGGAACATACAGTCCTGGAACCCAAACAGAAAGTCTCTCTTGGCTTCTCTTTGCTAATGAGAACAGGAAGGAGGACGCGTGTGAAACAGTGGCCCAATGACAGGCAGGTCTTGGAAGGATTCTCAGGAAAGCTTCAGGCAAAGTGCCTGGCACTCAGGGTCTTCATGCAGCACTGACTAGGGCTCCTGGTGGTGTGTGTGACTGTGACGTAGGCTCACGATGTGAGGGCCCTGAGTGAAGAAGGCAGCTCTCTTTTCTTGGGCATCAGGGGAAAGGGAAGAGCCAAACCCAGGTGACAGGATGGGGGATCTATGGGTTGACAAGAATGGTTGAAACTCTCGATCATTCTTGAGTACCCCCTAAGCATTTCACTGGTTGGGCCTTAGGCCTGAGAAATATTAGTTATTGCTATATCCAGAATGGCAAGCCTGGGGAAAAACCTGCTATGCACAAGGTTTACATGTCTGCATTGCCTTTCCTTTAGGACTCCTTAAATCACATAGGCATGTGGTTATTACTGGGCAGAACCTGGCTCACAGATGTGCAGCAAATGTTTCTTTAATTATCTGGAACCAAAAAACCCATCATCTGTCATCTATACAGACTCCGGTATTCTAAAACACTGAAACTTGCTGGTGGACTCCCATTGCTGCTTTGATGACCTTTGAGAAAGAAATCATTGGTTAAACATGTCAAGGAAGGTTGATGGATCCCAGAGGCATTTCAGATTGGGGGTGAAGGCTTTATGTTTAATGATGCCACACAGGTGGCTTGCTGACTGGGTCTTTGCCTTTCAGATCTGGAAGGGACCTCAGAGATCACCAGTTTATCCCTTTAGACCCCAAGTTTCTCCAAGAACGGGCTAAGCAGTCCAGTGCCACAGAACTAATATCAGAGGCAGAACCAGGGCCTGGATGTCCTAACTCTGAGCCTACAGGAAAGGCCCCCATGCCAACATCACCAAATCTTTGGAAAGATTCTTTATACCCCTCAAAGGAGTGGTATTCTGCATAGACTAGTTTTCCAGAAAGTGAAAACAATATAAATATTTTAATTTTAACTTATTATAGTAGGAAATCATCCTAAATGTAAATACATCCTAAGTGAACACAAGGCTGATATTTAACCTTTTGTGACCTAGGGTGATTATGAAAATCATTAGTTGTTATTTAGATACTGAAGTGCTGGGGCCTCTTGATTTCCATATCCTGTGGCCCCCAGATGCCTTTTTTTGTCTTTAGATAATTTTTCATATTTCATTTTGTTCTTATTTACAAGACACGTAAGAAGCATCAAACATCTGTGGTGAACTCTTTACTCCCTTCTGAAGATCTGCCCTTCTAAGTTACTGTAGCACAGTGATAGGAAAGGATAGACCTTCATCAGGAAGGGAGGGGAGAGGTGAGGAAGTTGTTACCTAAGAAACAGGATTACTACTCCAATTAATAGAATGATTTCTAAATTAAACATAAATAAATTCCCAAAGAATTCTATTACTTCAGCTTAAATTCTGTAGCATTGCTCTTGACTACCTCGAAATGTTTTTGCTCACCTCTTGCTGGTGGGATGGGTTATAGAAAGACTGTGTGTATGTGTGTCTATAGGTGTGCATGTATAACTTGATAAAATCAACCATCAAACCACTTTTAAAACTCACCTCTTGGCCAGGCGTGATGGATCACACCCATAATCCTAGCACATTGGGAGGCTAAGGCGGGTGGATCATGAGGTCAGGAGTTCAAGATCAGCCTGGTCAAGATGGTGAAACCCTGTTTTTACTAAAAATACAAAAATTAGCTGCTTGTGGTGGTGCATGCCTTTAATCCCAGCTACTTGGGAGTCTGAGGCAGATAATTGCTTGAACATAGGAGGCGGAGGTTGCAGAGAGCTGAGATCGCGCCACTGCAGTCCAGCCTGGGCAACAAGAGAGACTTCATCTCAGAAACAAAACAAAACAAAACAAAAACTCACCTCTTACTCTCTTTAGTCCACATGGAAAGAAATATGGAAAGAAACTTCTGAAACAATAATCAGTTGCCTGGTGTACTGTTCAATGATATTGCCACAATTAAGAACAAGCATACAAGTAAGGGACTAGTTACAATCTCTGGTAATAAAAGCACTCACTTAAGAATGTTGTCATTAGTAGTCAATTTGAGATTAGCACTGGAACAAATCAAATGGTAACTCAGTTATTTTCTTACATAATTTTGACAATAGATCTTCGTCTGCCATGGAAGAAACACTAATTGGTAACTGTATTGGATTTCTAGGATCTGTCCCAGTCCATCCTTTCATTGACCCTTGAGTGATTCTTCCTATGTGCAAGCTGACTGTGGATCCTGCCTTGCTCAACATTCTCCCATGACTTCCCTGACCTGCAGCTGCCCCTTTCTTTAGCTATCTGCAAGTAAGCATCCACCTCTCATTCAAGCCTTAGCTCAAACTCTGCCTTTTTTTTTGGAGATGAAGTCTTACTCTGTCACCAGGCTGGAGTCCAGTGGCATGATCTCAGCTCACTATAACCTCTGCCTCCTGGGTTTAAGCGATTCTCCTGCCTCAGCCTCCCGAGTAACTGGGTCTACAGGTGCATGCCATCATGCTCAGCTAATTTTTGTATTTTTAGTAGAGACGGGGTTTCACCATGTTGGCCAGGATGGTCTCAATCTCTTGACCTCATGATCTGTCCATGTTGACCTCCCAAAGTGCTGGGATTACAGGCGTGAGCTACCACGTCCGGCCAAATTCTGCCTTTTTTAAGAAACTTCCTCCCAGGAAGATTTGAGTGTTCTTCTCTCCTTTGCTGTTATGATACTCCATGTACATTGTAATATAGTTGTGAATTTGAATGTCAGTTTCCTCTCTTCATTATGTGCTTCTTGATAGAGGCTTTCATTTTTGCATAACTAATACATAGTATAAGGCTGGGTACCCAGAAGACATTTAAAAATGCTTTTTAATGGCTGAATATCCAGATATTTGTTATCATTAAAACTCCAGATGAACCTCTGAAACAAATCAATCACCATCCAACAGGTATCCTTTGTTCCTACTAGAGCACATTTTTGTGGGGTACATGCTATATATCACTGAGATATATTAATTTTTAAATAATAAGGAACTGGAGAGCAGCTATTACACCATGAAGAAAGAGTTGGCTCTGCATTTATAAATAATTCTAACTATCATAACTTGGAAAAGTTGCTTAACTCATTCTAATTGAAGTAGCTATTTCATACTAGCAAAGCAGCAGAGAACTGCCTGTGTGTGTAACTAATGGACAACAGTTGAGGAACTGTGATGTAGAAGCTTTTATTGAGCGTGAATATATTTTGATCCTGACTATATGAACTGTTGAAGTGTTTGTAGAAAACACAGATTTTTAATTCATTGGAAGCCATGAAAGTTACTTTGATAAAGTATATTTTACTGGCTTACTGCAACAAAAACAATTTTCTAGCCATGGAAGGAATAATTTTAAATTTCATAATTTGGAGGCAAAGCATGTTGAGCAAAGCCTTTTTAACCAGATTAATGATGTCATCTTGTGCATATGTACATGAAGTCTTCTGTTCAAAGAGGACACTTTTTGTAATATGTGAATATGGCTCTTTTTAAAACCCATGTGTATGACCAACACCAACCCAAGTCAAATATTGGCGAGCCTCCTGTACACAGAATAGATGTGTGGTTGTGGCTGCTACTGGCTAGACATGTTGGCATTTCAGAAGCTCATTTCCTCCCAGCAGCCTGGATGGCTAGAAGCATCCTTGTTCATCTTTCTGTCCCCAGTGCCCAGCACCCCTTGAGCTCTTCCTAAGAGTGAGCAGCCCTGTCTTGGCAGCTGTGGGGACTGGGCACACAGTAATCTCCTATCCCAAGCTGTGTCACATCCATTAAAGCTAAGACTTATCTTGTATTCAGTTGAGATTAAACTGATTTCAGATTCTCATACTGAAGGAAACAGGGTGGAAAGTCAGCGGGTTAGAAATTGAATTTCAGTTTCACTCCTAACTCAGGTTTCCCCTCAGATGTCACCTAACCTCACCGATCTTCCACTTAAATCTGCAAAATGAGAGGGAAAGAGAAGATTGGAACCAAAGTCCTCTAAGGTCCTTAACAGCTTTAAAATATTTTTGTCTCTAATTTTTAGTGGGGAAGTTGAAAAAAGATTTGGGTGATATTGGCATGGGTGGGGGGGTCTTTCCTGCAGGCTGAGAATTAGGACATCCTGGCCCTGGTTCTGCCTAATATTAGTTCTGTGGGACTGTTCTTGTAGAATATATGCCTATTAGCGCACGTATTAGTCCATTCTCACACTGCTTTAAATAAATCAGTGAGACTGTGTAATTTATAAAGAAAAGAGGTTAAATTGGCTCACAGTTCCACAGGCTGTACAGGAAACATGGCAGCTTCTGGAGAGGCCTCAGGATACTTTCCATCATGGAGGAAGGCAAAGGGGAAGCAGGCAGGTCTTACCTGGCCAGAGTGGGAGGAGGCAGGGGGAAGGTGCCACTCACTTTTAAATAACTAGGACTGGTGAGCACTCACTATCACGAGAGCAGCACTGAGGGAAAAAGCCACCCCAATGATCCAATCACCTCCAGCAATGGGGATTACAATTCGTCATGAGATTTGGACAGGGACAGAGATCCAAACCATAGCAGCACGGTTAGGTAATGCTCTTAAAGTCAAGGCTATTTACAGATTATATCACTGATAAGCCATTTATTACTGGTGTAGACAAACTTAACCTTCCTCATATCCAGTGTTTTCTAGGACCTGGGAGCTCAATAGGGATAGTTCGAGGGAATAAAAGAAAACAAAGTTTATCACAATTACTAAGAAAACCAGTAAAAATTATAGTATCTATTAATGGTTGGGCCTACTAGCAATGGTGTGTACAAAGATGCAAATCAACACCAAATACATGCCTTTCCCCAGCATTTTCTTCCAATTATGTGAAATGGTTTGTGGGCTGGAAGATAATCCAGAGGACACAGAAATAAAGGCAGGGAAAGTTGCAAGAAAACCGAGTCGGGGATCCCAGAAACGAACCATCAAACACCAATTTTAGTATATTCATTTCCTCTGCATCATTGTCATGATTCTGAGTGTTAATTCATCTATAGACACGAACACATGAACTCACGTGTGTTCTACCATCTTTGTCCTCTGGACAATTCAAGATGATAGATTTGGAGGTATCTTCAGTTTGGTTTGGTGATGGAGAATAGGATTTTTCTATCCACTGATGTGAGTTCTTACTCTGGCTGGTTGACTGCAGTTGACAGGGAGCCCAGAGCCGTTTTTAAAAATGCTCTGTCATGTCGTGAGCCTCGAGGACAATCACTTCAATTATGCTGATAGCTCACAGTGGTGTCTATCTCGGAGTAGGAGCTCATTAAATATTTGCTGAAATTAAAATCTGCTGGCATATTCGGTTTTCAGTTGTCAGCAGGTATGGTACCACCTCCCTTAGCCTAGGTTTTGCCATCCTTTTATTTTCTATCATTGTACTCCTCCCCACCCCCACTGCAGCTCACTCAGCAGGAGCATCTCTTCACCAAGCTCCTGTTCAGCAGGATTACATGCTGTAGTGTTCAGTAGGGTTCACTGGTAATGCTAATGGAAACAGTTAGGATCAGGCTGAGACGTATATAAAAATACATGAAAGAAGATAATATACTGCATCTATATGATTCTGGCCTTATTGTCTATACCTGTTGCCCCAGCTCTTCCACTTGACTAAAGGACTTGCTGTCCTCAAATCTGAAACACTCTAGTGTATAGTTTGCCTCAGAAGCAGGAGGCTTCTGAAAAATGCTTTTACTTCTCTATCGCTAAAAAAACATTTGATGTTAGAACTTCCTTGTGCAGGCTAAGATGTTTCCTAGGTTTTCTTCTGCAGTGGTCTTCAAACACTTTTGCTTATGAACTCCCAAAAGAATTTTGGAGAACCAGCTTCTCATGCATTTTATTTTATTAATTTAACCTAAAGATTTTTAGAAGGGGTTTTGCTCTATTGTCCAGGCTGGAGTACAGTGATGCAATCTTGGCTCAATGCAACCTCTGCCTCCCGGATCAAGCAATTCTCTTGTATGAGCCTTCCGAGTAGCTGGGATTACAGGTGTGTACAATCACACCTGGCTAATTTTTGTATTTTTAGTAGAGACGGGGTTTCACCATATTGGCCAGGTTTGTCTTGAACTCCTGACCTCATGTGATTTACCCACCTTGGCCTCCCAAAGTGTTGGAATTACAGGCGTGGGCCACCATGCCTGGCCTTCTCATGTATTTTAAAGTTGGCTCTAATAGTTTTCATTATCAGTTTAATAGCAGTAACAAATAAAGTATTTCAGTATATTGTAAATATTAACATTTAAAAATATATCACAATTTTCAATATATCCAAAGGAGTCTAAATATCATATAACCTGAAAATTGTATGTCATTGTTTTGTCTTTGAACTCATGTATTCATTCTACTCCCTGTGTAAAATTTTCTTCCAATGTCTACAAACTTTCTAGATTGCCATTATATTCCTGTGCAACCCAAACCAGTTCTTCTTCCCATTTTTTTCTCCCCGTCTCACTAAAAGACACCATTATCTATCCCACTCCTTAAGCCAGTAACTTACAAGTCCTCCTCTCCTTGCCATCCTCACTCAGCCAGTCAATCATCCAGTCCTTTTACTCCACCCTCCCATGTCAAGTCAAATCCAATCTTGTCTCTCCAGCACCCTGGGGTGCTTTCAGAATACTTGTGAGGAAGTTTCTCAGAGAGCTCAGACCCAATATGAACTCACAAGGGCAAAAATCCGGAACAATTTATATTTCATTTTGAAAACAGCATAATCGAAATGCCATTAACTTAGGCATTAAACTGGTCTGAAGTCCTGCTTGGAACACAATCAAGATGTTTTATTCAAAGTCCCACAAAATGATGTTTTGCTTTTAAAATGGATAAAATGCCAAATCAGAGTCTTCTTTGAACAAATAAGCCCTAACTGCTTCATTAGCTTTAAGCTTCTAGAATGCCATAGGCATTACAGAGGAAGGCATTATTTCACCATGTTTTTTTAAAAAATCAGTTTTTTATGTAGCCAAGTGAGTTTCAAAAATTATGGAACATAGAAATTTGGAAGCAATAGCAAATTTTGCTGTAAGGAACAATGCAGCTAGGTATGATTTGAAAGGACTGGTACACCGGGCAGCTAATCAAATGTAGCCCAGAGAGAAATATACAAAGACAAACTGTGGAAAAGAAAAGAGGAGACAAAATCTCATGCTCAGTGAAAGAGACAGAAATTCCACGCTAGGTCTAAATTCTTTGGATCTTGTTTTTCTTACATCTACCTTTCTTCTCTGACTGTATTTGGCAACGTTCATTCAAACTACATCCTGAAGGGGCAAAATAAGGGATATTCATATTGGATACTATGATATACAGTGATTTTAAATTTGAATTTCAGTGTTCAAGGTTGCATGATTTTTACTTTGTAATCTCTTTCAATTGTTTTATTATTATTATTTTTTAAAGAAAAAGAAAAGAAGGAAGAAAGAAAAAGTGAAAGAAAGAAAAAAAATGAAAGAGAGAAAGAAAGAGGAAGAGAAAGAGGGAGAGATAACGGGATTCTTGTTCTATTGCCCAGGCTGGAATGTTAATAGCATTTTAGAACTCAAAAGAGTGGGATAGACTTAATTCTATAAAATTCATTTAACAAATATTTTTTAAACACCTGCTGTGCACCAGGCACTACTCAAAGCATCAGGAGCCTGGTGTTGAACAAAGACACCAACAAATGGCTTTTCCCTCAAGAAACTTTAATGCAATTGTTACTTATAGAACATTCTAGCAAGAGTTGCTTTATGAGGTAAAGGTGAATAAAGGGAGGCTGTTTCAGTTGATGACAATCATAACTACTATTTATTGAATATTTACTATATGCCATATTCTGTGCCATTTTATAGGTACCATGTTACCATCATAGAACAATCCTATGATGCTGGAACTATTCTCTCCATTCTACAGTTGTGAAATCTGACACTTAGAGAGGGTAAGCCTAATGCCATATAGCTAGTGAATGGTATAGCCAGGATTTGAACTGAAGTCTGATTTCAGGGCTCAGGCTTGGGAGTCAAGCTGTATGACAGAACTAACTGAGCCATTTGCGAGGAATGATGTGGAGAAAATGCCTGCCTTGGGTGCAACGTTAGGTTACAACTCCAAGATTGCTTTAATGCTGAAGTCCCTTAGCTGTAATAAGGCAAGCTGGTTATTTGTCAAAGGACCACAACTGAAAAACTACTCTTGCCCAGCTTCATATCCATAGCAGGAATCTGACCACATAAAGCCTTCTGAATAGGGATAGAAACTGACTGATTCTTTTTTTGGATTTACTGAAAAATTAGATTTCCCAAACAACAGGTGCTGGTGAGGCTGCAAAGAAAAGGGAACACGTATACACTGTTGTTAGGAATGTTAAGTTAGTAAAGTCACTGTGGAAAGCAGCTTGAAGATTTCTGGAAGAACTCAAAATAGAGCTATCCTTCAACCCAGCAATTTCATTATTGGGTATATACCTAAAGGAAAATAAATCATTATGCCGAAAAGACACATGCACTCATATGTTTGTCGCAATGCAATTTACAATGGCAAAGACATGAAATCAAGCTAGGTATCCATCAATGGTGGATTGGATAAAGAAAATGTGGTACATATACACCATGGAATACTACACAGCCATGAAAAAAAAACCCCAAAATCATGTCCTTTGAAGCAACATGGATGCTAGAGGCCATAATTCTAACTGAATTTACACAGGAACAGAAAACCAAATACCGCATGTTGTCACTTATAAGTAGGAGCTAAACATTGGGTACATATCAACTTAAACATGGGAAAAACACACTGCAGATTACTAGAGGGAAGGAGTAGAGGCATGGGTTGAAAAAGTACCTATATCTATTGGGTACTATGCTCACTACCTGGGTAATAGGATACATACCCCAAACTTCAGCATCATGGAATACACCCAGATAGCAAACCTGCACAGGTACTCCCTGTATCTAAAATAAGGAGTTGAAATTCTTTAAAAAAATCTCCTAAATAAAGATATAACCACAGCAGTATTGGCTTCCGGCACCTTTTCCCACCACAGGCTGTCCCAACGCTGGGCCAGGTGCCCTGGCGTTGCTGCTGTGACTCTCCTGCCTTCACAACTGAGGGCCTGCCTGCCTGTGACTCTGGAAGCTGTGCTGGTGGATCTGCACCTGCTTGAGGTGGTTTTATCCAATTTTTACTCATCCCACAATCCTCCACAGTTCATGTCCTACTTGAATTTTCCTAATTCATTTCTTACCACTTTGGTACCTTGTCCTTCCACCCCTCCCCTTGCCCATTAAAACTGATTCACTGAGCCATTAATTTTGAGTGGAGAGGCCCTAAATGCCTGATGAACTCAGCATTTCCATGGGACCCTTCTCTTAGGGATTTGCCTTTTAAAAGAAGGCAATCCCTCAACCCACTGGAATGACGTTCTCACAATGAAAGGCCAGTCTGGTTTGATGTGAGAGTCATTTGTGAGGCTGTGGAGGGGGCTTTTTGCAAGCCCTCAAATTGTACCACCTATGCATTACCTACTTATAGGCCTCATACTGCAGGACACTGTTGATCTAAAACACATTTGGTCCTTTGGAGGACAGTGCAGAGCTCAAGGTCTTTCTATACATTTTTTAAGAGATGGAGTCTCACTGCATTGCTCAGGCTGGAGTGCCGTGGCTACTCACAGGTGTGATCACAGTGTACTACCGCCCCAAACCATGGGCTAAAGCCATCCTCCAGTCTCAGCCTCCCAAGTAGCTGGGATTACAGGTGTACACTACCATGACTGATGTATATGTTTTAAAATCAGTAAAATCCTATTTTTCTGCTAAGAGTCACATTCCTAAATTGCAGTGGTTTTAGTTAGGATGTGACACTTTATACCTATATCAATTGTATCACTAGATGAGTATTTTCTTGGTCTTTTGCTTTTTCGTGGGGTTAAGGAAGTACTGGCAGAGAGATGGAAGAACACTTATTATTTCATCTGCACAGTTATGGATCTTTGGGACAGTTTATAAATATGGAGGGGCAGCTGTGCTTTTACTTCCCACCAAGTGACATCCAACAGAGGCTGCATTTGCAAGGTTTAACCCACATTCAGATAGGGCTTAAAAGAAATCAGATCTCATTTACTAAAGTATCAAGCTCGGGCAAGTCTTCATCTTCTTTAAATCCCCTTAGTTTTAATTACTCCCTGTGACTGTTTGGACATGTCGGATATTATTTTATGTTTTAAGCTGATGATAGTAACTCTGCAGTAACTTCAAAAGGTGTAGCTTGTGTCAGACCACTCTGTTTTGGGAAGAGGGTTACTGCATTGCCATTTCGCTTTCAACTTGGACACTCAGCTGCATCATAAAACTTTTATAGATTAATTGCATAGAAATAACTGGCACCGATTGTTAATAGGTTCATTTTCTTTTCTTTCCCTAGATAGGCTTTTACATGCCTAGTGGACATTCCTTCAGAGGACTCAACTTTACCACCAGAAATAGTAAAAGGGAGAAGTTTATGTTAGTTGAAGAGTTACAGTATATTACAAACCCCATTCTTTTATAAAAGTGCATTGCTGTTTAAAATGTATCCAGTATTAAAGTCTTTAAATGCTGAAGTCTTTACTTACAACTATTAATATGGATATATTATCAGCAAATTTTGACATTCCAATTCTATCACCAATTCTTCCTCAAAACTTGGGGAAAATGTGTGCATACGTATATGTTGGTATACGTATGTATACACACTATGTTTGCATATATGCCATGTGTGTCTGTGTGTGTATGCATGCTAGTAGGATTACTGCCCTGAACTATACTACACACTCCAGGGATACCATTCACACTGAGGTCATCTGTTAATGCTGACTCCTCCCTCAGGAGTTGCTTAGGGTACAACCTTCATAGTTTTACCCAGAGGTTCTGGAATGTGCCAATATAATTCTTGCCATGTCACAGGAGGTACTTATATACTATTTCTCAATTCAGAATATTTGGAAAGAGATGAAGACTTCTGTGAGTTATCAATGAATGATTTCTATCTGTTCCATAGCAGCTACTCTACTGCATAGTCATTTCTGCTGAAAATTCATCTCTTTATTCATTTTTAAAACACCTTTTTAAAAAAATCCTGTTGCTGGAAAAGGGGAAGATATTGTTCTGGGATCCAGAAATGGAATTTGACTTCATTTTCCCGTATAGAGTATAGTATACTTAGAACAGTAGGTATCAAGGAGTTTTTATAAGCTGTCCTGGGATCAACCATCAATAACAATACTGGATGTATACAGACTAAAAAGCCAACTCACAAATGAATGTTTACAGCACAGTTTGCACATCTCTCTCTCTCTCTCTCTGTATATATGTGTATGTGAGATGTGCCATATATATGTGAGATATTGATATAGATCAAAAGAGACAGACATATGTGTAAAGATATATATATTATTTTCTGGGAGTTGTTATTCTTGCTCCACTAGAAAGAAATAATCAAATCTTTCAAATATCCAGGGTGATAAAAATCTAGGCAAGAATGGATGGCTATCAGAGAAAAATAAATATTGATTCTCTACTTTACACAGTCTACAAAAATAAATTCCAGGTAGACTGTAGGTCTAAATGGGAAAAGAAAATAAAGCTTAAAAAAAGAGAGTATTTTCAACTTCCTAGGGTAGCAAAGATTTCTTAAAAAGAAAAACAACAACAAAAAAGCTAACCATAAGAAACCCCAGTGAGCTTATGCCTGTAAGCCCAGCACTTTGGGAGGCTGAGGCAGGCAGATCACCTGAGGTCAGGCATTCAGGATCAGCCTGACCAACATGGTAAAACCCTGTCTCTACTAAAAATACAAGAAAATTAGCCGAGTGTGGTGGAGTGCGACTGTAGCCCCAGTTACTCAGGAGGCTTAGGCAGGAAAATTGCTTGAACCTGGGAGGCAGAGGTGAGATTGCGCCATTGCACTACAGCCTGAGTGACAAGAGTGAAACTCCGTCTCAAAAAAAGCCAAACAAACGCTGAACTACATTAAAATCAAGAAATTCTGTTCATCAAAAGAAACCACAGAGTGAGAATATTCACAATTTGTTACAAATTATAATTACAATTATATAACATATATCCAATGAGGCCTGATACCCAAAATACATAAAGGACTGCCCAACAAGAAACAATAGCCCAATAAAAATATGAGTGAAGTACTTGAATGGGCATTTCATGAAAACAGATAACCAAAACAGCCAATAAACATAACAAAATGGCAAAATGTCATTAATTATCAGAGATATGCAAATTAAAACTCAATGCAACACCATCATGTATTCAGAGGAATGTCTCAAATGAAAGGCAGATAATACCAAGAATTAGTTAAGTTGTTCAACAACTAGAGTGCTTGCTGGTGGAAGTGTAAATCAGTAAAACCATTTTAGAAAATTGTAACACCTAGTAGAGCTACCCGATGACTCAGCAATTCCTAACATACACCCAACAGAAATACATTCATATATTTACCAGTAAACATGTACAGGAATGTTTATAGCAGTTATATGTGCCATAGCTTCAAACTGGATATATCCCAACGTCTACCAAGATGAGAGTAGGTATATTGCAATATGAGAATGAATAAACTACAAGTCATAGGCATACATGGACACATCTCCTGAACATAATATTGAGTGAAAGAACTCAGAAAGAGCTTGTTTCCATTGACATAACAATTCAGATAGAGGTAAAACTAAGGTATGGTGTTGAAAGTCAGGATGTGGTTACCCTTGGGGGAAGGGGCAATCACTGAGAGGAGACTCAAAGAAACCTCTGGGTGCTGGTAATGTTCTGTGGTTTGGTTATCAATTACATGGTTATATATACTTTCTGAGAAGTCATTTAACAGAACACATATGATTTGTACACTTCTGTATGTTATACCCATAAAAGTTCACATTATAAAACAAAAGTCCCAAACATTCTGAGAACAAAAAGCATTTTGTATATGTTCTATCAGAGTTTATGAATTAAACGGTCCTTGGTGTTACCTGGCTTTTTGAGAAAAGGACATTTTTGCTCAGATAAAACATGCTTTTGTGTTAAAAAAAAAAAAAAAAAAACGAAAAACAAAAAACAAAAAACAACCTTACTCGATATTTGGAAGAGAAAACACTATTGAGGCAAAATTCTTCTAGGCAACTGCTTTAAATGGATTTTAATGCCTCTGAAAGTCCTTTTATTGAAAAGGTAGTAAGCTACAAGTTTTCAATTTCATATAATTGACTCAAATATTACTATGCTTGTTACTACTCAAAGATCATCAAAATGCTTATGCTAATCAGTTTGATATTTGGGATGCCAGAGTGGGAATCTATTTGACCACATAAAATAGTCAAGCTGTATAATCCCTAAGGGTATCCACAGCTGTCATGCTCTAGGTGCATAGGAAGTCGTAACCAAGAGGAACTGCTTGGCCAAAACACTCTCACCAAATTGAACAGCATGTATTGAGTTCTTCTAGTTTGTTCTGGTAGAAATGCCTGTCTGCTACTTACAGAGCATTTTTATAGTTCAACCTAACATTAAGGCTTAGAACCAAGGATGTTAGGACTTGATTGTCTCACTTTCTCTGTCAGCAGTGCATCGTGTTACCTGGCTTCAATTGTTAATGGTGATCATAACATAGACTTGGAGATATGGTGTATTAGGAGCTGTGTATTGTTTTTGATGGTAGCCATGGAGAATAAGGCATACATAAAAAACTGACTTGCCTGTAGGCTGTACTTAAAGTTATTTATTGTTGTTTTCTGAAGGTTAGTTTTAAAATGCATTTTCCCTAGGATTCCTATGTCATTCTGAACAGAGGAGATGAGAGGTGAGAACGCCAATGGTTTCCTATTCAAACTAAATGCAATAAATTACAAACATTTATTGAGTGCTTACTACTGCCAAGGCAATGAAGTAACCGTATAAGCTTTTTAGCTTGGCTCAGTGGGTCAAGCCTGTAATTCTAGCACTTTGGGAGGCTGAGGTGGGTAGATTGCTTGGAGTTCAAGAAAAGCCTGGGCAATATTGGGAGATCCCATTTCTACAAAAAATAAAGAAATTAGCCAGGTGTGGTGGTATGTGTCTGTAGTCCTAGCTATTCAAGAGGCTGGGAGGTCGAGCTGCCATGAGCCATGAAAGTGCCACTGTACTCTAGCTGCCTGCCAACAGAGTGAGACCCTGTTAAAAAAAAAAAAAAAAAAAAGCTTTTCACATGACTACACATGTGAGCACACACAAAACACACAGACATACATACATAGAAACAACTATTATCAAGGAGATAGATCATTTGGGTATAGATTCTTTTCAACAATCATGTATTCAGACATAACCTGCCTTCTTAGTTTTAGCCTTAAATCTTCATCGGTCTGCTAGATATTTCCACTCTGAATGTCTATTAACTCAAAAGGAACTTGTCTAAAACTCAGTTCTTTACCTCCAGCCCTGACTGGCTTTCCGGTTTTAGCAACCATATACGTCCTCAATCCTCCAGTTACCCAAAGTCCAAGGCTTGAAATTACCTTTTATTCTCATCAATGTTATAATTTGCATTTCTCTAATGACTAATTATATTGAATACCTTTCATATGCTAATTTGGTGAAGTGTCTGTTGAAATTTTGCTCATTTTTCTTTTCTTTTTGGCTGGATTAAATGTTTTCTTGAGTGTCAAGAGGTCTTTATATATTCTGGATACAAGTCTTTTATCAAGTATTGCTTTATAAATATATTCTTTCAGTTTGTGGCTTGTCCTTTTATTCACTTAGCAAAGTCTGTCCAAGAGCAGAAGTTTTTAATTTTCTGAAGTCAATTTATCTTTACTTTTTCCTTTATAGATCATGCTTTCGGTGTCATATCTAAGAAATCTTTGCTTAACCCAAGGTCATAAAGATTTTCTTTTATGTTGTCTAGAAGTCCTACAGTTTTAAGTTTTGCTTATAATCTATTTTGACTTAATCTTTTTCAAAATGGTATAAGGTACACATGTAAGCTTTTTGGTCTTTCTCCTGGAATACAGATATTCGGCATCATTTGTTGAAAAAAGATTTTTTCTTCACTTCACTGTCCTTGCACCTTAGAGAAGAATCAATTGGCCATACATGTGTGTTTCCATTTCTGAATTATTTACATTGTCATTTTATTCATTATATTTTGCCAATATTTTGCCAATATCACACCATCTTGGTTACTACAACTTTATAAACAGTCTCAAAATCAGGTATCATTAAATCCTTCAACTTTGTTCTTTTTAGAGTTGTTTGGCTTTTCCAGGCTCTTTCATTTCCATATGAATTTTAGAATCAGCATGTCAATTTCTAAAAAAAAAAAAAAAAAAACTTTCTGGGATTTTAACTGGAATTGCATTGAATCTATAGATCAATTTGGGGAGAAAAAAATCTGTTCTCTTATTTTGTTTCTCTGTATATAACATGCCTTTTCCCCCTACAGCTTCTTTAAAGGTTTTCTCTTTGTGGTTTTAAGTAATTTGATAATGTTGGACATCGGTGTTTTTTTCAAGCTTCTTGTACTCCAAGATTATTGAACTTCTTGGACCTGTGGCTTTAAGTTTTGATCTAACTTGCAAAGTGTTTGGCCATTACCTAATTATTTGGCCTTTCTTTTCTCTGTGTTTTTTGCTTAAGATAGTTTCTATTGCCATGGTTTCTTCAAGCTCACTAGTCTTTTATTCTGCCTTGTCTAATCTGCTATTCACCCCACTACGTTTTCCATTTTTGAAATTGTAGTTCTCTAATTTCAATTTGTGTATTTTTCATATTTTCTGTGTCTCTACTTACATGTTCACTCTTCTATCTTCTTGATCATTGATGTACTGCTATAATGACTGGGTTAATGTTCTTGTCTCCTTATTCTATCATTGGTGGCATTTGTGAGACTCTTTCTATTGATTTTTCTTATAGCTCATATTTTTCTATGCTTTTGCATGCCTGCTAATATTTATCGAATGCTAATATTTGATGGGATGCTAATATTTGATGGGAATTTGACTTTGTTGGGTCCTGAACATTTTTTGTATTCTCATATTTCTGAGTTTTTTCAAAGAACTGAAGTTACTTGGAAACAATTTGATTCCTCTAAGGCTTGCTTAAAAGCTTTCCAGGGTTTATTAGAGCAGGTTCTTTTCTACAGCTACTCGTTCTACTGAAGGTAAACCCTTCTGAGTGCTCTCCTGCTAGCCTGTGAATTATGAGGATTTTCTGCTCTGGCCTTTGGGAACATAAGCTACCCCTTCCCTACATGGGATATTCCCTAGAGTATTCCCTCTAGCTCTTTGGTGGTTCTTTCTGCAGGCTTGGATACTTTCTTCACATATATTTGTTGATGGGTACTTAGCTGAAGACCTGGGTGACCCTCTGCAGATCTGCAGAATGCTCTCTGTCTTCTTGTACTCTGCCCTGTAAGTTCTTGGACTTTCAACTTCATTACCTCAACTCAGGGTGACATCTGGGTCCATCTGGGCTCCCATCTGTCTGCTGCTTCCTGGACAGTTCCTCTGGCAGTAGCTGGAGCGATCATAGTGTTATTTGCTTGTTTCCTGCTGTGGGATCACTGCCCTATTGTACCTCATGTTCCATATTTGAAACCATTGTTTCATGTGTTTTCTTAGTTGTTTTAGGCAGGAGGGTGTCTCCAATCCCTGCTACTCCATCGTGGTCAGAAGCAGAAGTTGCCATGACTTTTTAAACCTCCTATGTCAATCTTTGCACCACTCAATTTGCTTCATCATTATCACTTGACATTTGAACAACTGGAATTTTTTCTATCTACTTGCCTTTTTCTCAGGCTCTGCTATTTGCAATTCATTTGCTCTAATTTAGTCACAGTAATTTTTATATAACTTGGCTTTCTTCAAAACCAGTGAAGGCTCCCCTTTGGGAGCCTTCCCTTTGGGAAAGCCCCAGGATGCAATTCTGACTCCTATTCTGACATACAAGATCCTCTACAATCTGACCAACATTTATCTACCCAAACTTACTTTTTTAGTTCAGCTAAGCTGAACTAAACAAGACTCTTCAATGTTATTTGTACATCACAGTCTGTTTGCCTTATATATATTTGGCTCAAGAAAAACCCTCTCCTTTATGCATATTCAAATTCTATCAATTTTCAGTAAGTTTAAGTCCTACTTTCTCTACAGATCCTTTAACACTGTAGTTTATGACACTTGTATATATTTTTGCTCTTATTACCCAAATTACTGTTTTATCTATCAATGCCTTCTTTCTATTCTTTATCTTGGGGGGAGGGGCAGAGTCTTGCTCTGTTGCCCAGGCTGGAGTGCCATGGTGTGATCATGGCTCACTGTAACCTATAAGTCCTGGGCTCAAACCATCTTCCCACCTCAGCTTCTTCAGTAGCCGGGACTAGAGGCACATGCTGCCATGCCTGGCTAATTTTTAAATATATTTTTTTGTTGAGACGGGGTATTGCTATGTTGCCCAGGCTGGTCTCAAACTCCTGGCCTCAAGTGATCCTCCTGCCTCATCCCCCACAAAGTACTGGGATTAAAGGCATTAGCCACTGCGCCTGGCCTCTTTTTTATCTTAAAAGTTAATTTTTCCTAGGCAAGTCTTATTTTCCTCACTAGATGATATTTCTCTTGGTGTTAGGAGTTTGTCTTACACACCATCAGCCACAGATTATTGTCTGTCATGTGTCTTGTAGGAGCTTAATATTTCACAGTCATTCTCCATCCTGTCCATGTTCTCTTGCTGAAAATGCAAATATAAGTTTCCTATTCCTGACAACCCATCAGCTCCACACAGCTTTGAGGTGATGGGGTGTAGGACCTCTTCCCTTAAGTTCTCACCTCCTTTGCCATCTCCCCCTCAGAAACAATCCCTAGTAGCCTCACATGTGGAATGGTTTCACCACAGGCTGAGGAATGACAATGAAACAGAGCAGGCACATCTGGCCTCTCTCCAGCTTGATTGGCCTGACACCTGGAAATCTGGGTTTCTGTGCAGGTCCCACTGAGCTTTAACTCTGGAGAAGAGGGACTTGCTCACCCTCTTCTGACAAAGATTCTCTGCTTGGCCAAAGTCTAGTCAGGCCCCTGAACCTTTTCCTAGGCCCATCTGTCCACGTCTTTATAAAATCCAGTTTTAGCAAAGAACCTGCCACCCTCAGTATCTGATCACCAACCACATCCGATCAGGCTTCTTATTCTCTATCATCCCCTAGGTGAGGTCTGACCACCTGGGCTGTCTTCAGCAAGTATCCCACTAGGTCAGTTTAGCCAGAATCCTCTCTTCCCTGTGATGTTTCCTCTAATCACTGAAACATCGGGGGAAGAGAACCCACTGACTCCACCCTGCTCCTTGGCTGAACATTCTCACTTGCCCCTGCTGTATTGAGTTGAGCCTAATCTCTCTCCCAGTTGCAAGGCCCCATTGCAATGGTCCCTATGCCTATATCAATGGCCCTAAATAAAGTCTTTCTTATCATTCTATACCAAGTATTATCAAATAACTTTTAACATTCTCAGGAGCTATGGACACCCAAGAAGCAGGGTGCTTTTTGGCTGGGTATCCAGATATATCAAATAGCTTCTAAAACTCTTAAGAGAATTATTTTCCCTATCTTCTGAGATTCTCAGCGATCCTTCTGATGTTGCTAGCCCAGTGGATCTTAACTTTTTGTATGTGTGGCATACATTTAAAGACTAGAATTGCTAACTGCTGTGATGTTATAACAGCTCATGGCACCTGTAAAAAATTTACAGTTGTCATTCTCATATCAACTCTTAGTTATGTTTCTTAGTGTGTGACATACACCACATCATCTCTCTGAATTATTACATTATTACGAGGTCACCAAAGGTGCTGGTCTTTATCTTGACTATTGCTTCTGCCTGGAATGCTCTCCCAGATGTAGACATGGTTTTCTCTCTCATTTCATTCATATCTCTAATCTGTCACTATTTGATTGGAGAGGGCTTCCCGAACCACACTCTCTAAGATAGCACTCCCTCCTACCCTTCACCTTCTATCTTCTTACCCTGTTAGGTTTTGTCACAGCACTCACTGCCGCTTGATAATTTGCTTCTTTTCTGCCATCATAGATAAGGCCTATGTGCCTAGAATAATGCATAGCATACAACAGGTGCTCAAAAAATACTGATTAAAGAAATGACTAGAACCCCATTTTCCTTGGTAATTTTTATTTAGGCAAAATTCTGTCATGTTCTGAGTAACACACAGTCTCTTTGGCGCCAGCAGAGGATTACATAACCCCCTTCTAATCTCTGACCTCTGTCATCAAGCAGTGCCTTGGCTCAGTTCAACTATCTGTTTGAGAGACATCACCATAACAGAAGACCAAGTCATTAGGGTCTTAATTTTTTCATTATATTTTTCCCTTGGTGGGCTGCTGTCACCCATCTGTCAGTAAATTACTCAACTTTCATATAGAACCTGGTTCCGCATAAACTAACATTAACAAAAACCTCTTATTTACATGTACATATATGCATGTAGCCAAAGAAGGAAGTAAGAATTGCCCACATATAACTAGGGAGGCAGCTAGTGGTGATAGCAGGAAATTATAACTTCTGGGCCTAGGGCTTCTGCCCCAGCTGACCACAAACCCATTCTATATTGCAAAAGAAAACTACTTGTCTTAGTATGTGGGTTCCTCATGTAAAACAAAACAGAACATTATTCAATTTTGTGTTTACATGTTTAATGGTTGTGCTCCAAGCTAGGATTTTGCTATTTCAAACTGTATAAAAGAACAGTTTATGAGCTGAGGTTGTTCTTAAGGGACATGTCAGCTAAGGAACAGATTTATGAACACAAATTAAATATAAGGGGAGAGGTTGGGAGTGGCTTCTGAAAGAGATAAAAGAAATCATAAAATTTTAGCAGTTAGGGCATGGGAAAAATACATAGAACTGACTTTTATATGTTCCGCGTGGGAGAGTTCAGAAACAGAATTCTCAAGACAAAATTCAATTAAACTAAGTTCTGCCAGGTAATGGATACCCACATGCAGTATTTACTCTAGGTCTTCAGAGGCCAAGAGACTCTCTCAGGCTCCTCAAAGCCACCTGCACCTGTCAGGGTTCAAGTTCCTTTCTTATGGCTTCTTAGAAGCAACATCTTAACTCCAGTGATAAGTTAGCATTTCCAGGAAATAAAATAGCAAATTAATTGGGATAAATAATAGGAATCTCAAAGAATTTTTCTCTCACAGAAAAAAACTCAGATATGTACTCAGGACTTCCCAGTTTTAGCGCTGAAAGTCCTACGGGCAGGAAAGCTCCTCAGTCCTGAGCCAACCAGGATGGTTGGTCTCCCTTGAGATACCTACTTGCAGGATGATAGGCCCCAAGTTATGAGATATGACCCAGGACTGTTTTCTGAGTTGTGGGAAGTCATTGCTGGATGTACCAAGAGCAAATCAGTGGACTTGTGGTAAGAGGATCTGGGCAGGATGGTGGAAGGGCTATTAAAAAGCAAGAGCTTTGGGGTCAGGCAGACATGGACTCATACGGAGTTTTTGTTATCAGTCCTGTGACCTTTCACAAATCATTTAACTGTTCTGAGCCTCTGCTAATGGGGTTGTTGGTTGTATGAATTAAATATGGAAAGATGGAATATAGTTAGTGCTGTGTCTCATATTTAGGAAGCATGTATCTAATGAGCTGCAATAGATGCTCATCACCATCACAGCGGGTTTCAGCGTCAGCGATTCACTTTCTGGCTCTTTTATTACTTATTGTGGTGACCCCAGGAAAGTCAGTTCACTTCTCTAAGCCTGAGTTTCCTCCTCTGTAAAGTGAAGTTAACAATAGCAGCTGTCTCTATCCCAGAGGATTATAGTAAAAAGTAAATGAGACAATGCAGCTTTAAGGGACAATGTAAACTAAAGCATGATTCAAATGCAAGGTTTTTAAGATCTAATACTACAGTCAGCCCTAAATAAGGAACTGGAACTCCTGATATGAAATAGATAATAGTAGTTACATTTACTAAAAATGATCACTTGAGCCTGGGCAGCATGGCAAAAACCCTGTCCCTACAAAAAATACAAAAGTTAGCCCAGTATGGTGGCGTGCCTGTAGTACCAGCTACTTGGGAGGCTGAGTGGGGAGGATCACCTGAGTCTGAGGAGTATCAGGCTGCAATGAGCTGAGATCATGCCACTGCACTCCAGCCTGGGCATCAGTGTGTGAGAACCTGTCTCAAAAACCAAAAACCAAAAAAATAATCATTTAGCACACTGAGTGTAGTTTTGGTTGTTGCACTTCAAGACAAAACAGATTTAAATAGATTCTAGAGAAGGTAACCCAAATGACCAAGGGGACAGATGAGATGCAGGATGACCAGATGATTTAAGTTTAGGAAATAATGAATGTTTGAAAAGGTCAAAGAAAGGGAACACCCCTTGATTCTTGAAAGAGACAAGTTTTAGGGCAAATACAAAGGGAACACCCCTTATTACTGCAGTAATCAACTCACAGGACTCATTTACCCAAAATCGAAAGCTTAAACACATAAACAACCTCAAAAAGTTCTAGCTGCCTTACTTCGGACTTTCTATGCATGTGTTTATTAAAGGAATCATATTTCAGGCTGTATCTTTAACTCTGAGGTTTGTGTCAAAGATAACACTTTTGTGACAACAACTTCAGAGAATGCCTCAATCTTAAAATTCTTTCCTGCCCCATTTTCCCTGACATTGTACACTTCTCTCCCAGGTTTGGTTTGTTTGAATGAATAAGTGAATAAAAGAACAAATGATTTTAACACTCCTTTCTTTCTTTTCCTATCAACACATCCCCTCATCCCTAGAACCAGCTCTTATGATCCTGGCAGTAGGCTGCACATTGACGAGAACATCTTATTCATCCTATTTTAATAAAATTTAGACAGATAAAGAAGATCTAGTATTAAAAAGGCTCCCATACACTAGTATAGTTTTCTCAGATTTGAATATACTATCCCATTTGTTGTTGTAATCCTACTTATTATTATTATTGAGACGGAGTCTCACTCTGTCACCCAGGCTGGAGTGCAGTGGCATGACCTCAGCTCACTCTAACCTCCACCTCCCAGGTTCAAGCAATTCGCTTGCCTCAGACTCAGCTCCTCTGTGTAATATTACATAATTCAATCTACTAAAAGCCACAAAAGACTCGATGGACTCCCATGATTTTTGTTTTGGAAGTTACTCTTATGCCTGGCTCTCTAGTTATAGACATGTACATATTAGCATACACACCCACATAGAACTTCAGATATAAGCTTCTTCAAAAACAAATTCCACTTTTATTTTAGATTCAGTGGGTATATGTAGTTTGTTACATGGGTATATTGCATGATACTGAGGTTTGGGGTAAAGATGATTCTGTCACCCACATAGTGAGCATAGTACCCAACAGGTAGCTTTTCAGCCCACCCCCACCTCCACACTCTAGTAGTCCCCAGTGTCTATTGTTCCCGTCTTTATGGCAATGAGTACTCAATGTTTAGCTCCCACTTATAAGTGAGAACATGTGGTATTTGGTTTTCTGTTCCTGCATTAATTTGTTTAGAATAATGACCTCTAGCCGCATCCATGTTGCTGCAAAAGATATGATTTCATTCTTTTATACAGCTGCATAGTATTTCATGGCATATATGTACCACATTTTCTTTATCCAATCCATTGTTGATGGGCACCAAGCTTGAGTCCATGTCTTTGATACTGTGAATAGCACTGTGATGAACATACAAGTGCATGTGTCTTTTTGATAGAATGATTTATTTACCAGTGATGGAATCACTGGTAGTTCTGTTTTAAGTTTGTCAAGAAATCTCCAAACTGCTTTTCATGTTGGCTCAACTAATTTACATTCCCACCAACAGTGAATAAGCCTTCCCTTTTCTCCACAACCTTACCAACATCTGTTATTTTTTGACTTTTTAATAATAGCCATTCTGACTGATGTGAGATGGTATCTCATTGTGGTTTTTATTTGCATTTCTCTGATAATGAATGATGATGAATTTTTTAATATGTTTGTTGACTACTTTTATGTCTTCTTTAGACAAATGTCTGTGCACATCCTTTGCCCACTTTCTAATAGGGTTGTTTTTGAGGATATAAGTTTCTCATGTAGAGGAACTGTGTGTTACTCAGTTCTATATCTTATAGGTGGTTTAATTAATGTTAATCAAATTCTATAATATTTGATTTGGTAGCTAAGTGGACTGGTCTGCATAGAACATTCTCATTTTTTAGAATCAATTTTTGACATATCAGAGGTTAATATTTTTAATATGTTGATGGCAGCAGAAATTGAGTTAATGAATATTAATTACTATTAAAAATTAGAAGTTTAAAGATCTGTATGAATAATTCTCAGCACATCAAATACATTTGTAAAGAAATTTAGTTCTAGCAATCTACTTGAGATGTGTAATATTTTCAGTCACACATTCAAATGAGCACATCAGTGCTTGTTCTAAGGTATGTTATTTAAAGCATAAATGCTGTATGAAGCAACATTAGTGTTCAAGAGTCAGAACTCCTGAAATTTGGACCTCTATCAAACTCTCAAAAGCAATATAAACAGCTACATCAACCAGAGAAGCTGATATAAGACACATCAGAAGAGGAAATATTAGAAAAGAATATTAGAAGAGGAAGCATTAGAAGGAAACTCTTATCAGTTAAAAAATACAAGTCAGAAATAGTGAATCAACAGATTTTAAATTTTTAACTTCAATACATATTTAATTGTTGGCTAGACTGCAGAAAATATGTCATATTCCATATTCAAATGTGGGATATATTTCAAGAACCAATGAAATGCCAATGAATACAAACTTGAGATAACAAATATAACTTTTCTCCTGAGTTAGCATGGTACAAGTTCATCTACAGTAAGTTTGGTGTACAAATCAGTTTTTGAATAAACATAATAATAAACAGTGAGCGACTAATGTCTAAATAAATGGCACTCCCTGAAGGATAAAATTCTGTACATTAACTTGAAAATTACATTCTGGTAACTGCAAGCGTTTGTTACTTTTCTTTGTTCCCATTCACTTAGTAATACAAAAGGAAACATTTAAAAAGCAAAGAAAACAAGAGGAAATTCGCACAATAACAAAATATTTGTCTCTTAACCTTCTAGAAATAACTCACTTTGACTTCGTGCATCTGTTCAAGCAGAGTATCTGCTTTGGATTTTTGTAAGTGCACAGCTGTATACCTGTGATCAAGGTTAGCGGTGGCCATCAGTATCTTTGTGTTCCTCTTCTTCCATGGTACACTGTGGACTATATTTTTTTGGCTCCCTTAATTTAGGTAGCCCTGGGTGACCAGTCTGGTCACTGGCACATGACTGGAAAGTGATTTATGCATCTTTCAGGCCTGGCTCCCAAAACTGCCCTTGAAATCATCTTTACCTTTTCTTTCCTCGTTTGCTGATGGGTACAGAGGATCTACTGCAAGACTGAAGCCTGAGAAGAGGGTGGGAAGACAAAAAGAGCCTGGATCCCTGAGTGTCTGTGGGAGCAGAGCACACCCAGCCCCCATCACACTGTCAGGAGAAACAGACATTCTTTTAGTGCTCCTCATATATTTCTGTGACTATGTTGGTTTGTGATATTTAAATTCAAGGTGTAAATATCTCTGTAAAACACCAAGTTTCTTCACAGACATATTAGAAATATATCTAATGTTTTATCTACACAGCACTTTAAAATGCTGAGTAGATTTCAGGGAATTGGCTTTTAGTAAAAATAATGAAGTACTAGATTAGTACAGGCTCATTTTAGAAGGGGGATAGTACCTGCAAGTGTTATTTGTTTGAGACCAAAAACATGAATCAATAACTTAAGACTAAGCTTTAAACATTTAATACCAACCTAGATCCTTTTTTGGTTGACAGAAAGTAACTTCCTTATAAGCCATGCTGGAGTTGTTTAATTAGCATGTCATCTTTTTGTCCTGGCAGTTGCCCATGTAAAGATGAAAAACAATTTTAAAGAACAAGAGATTGGGCCAGGTGCGGTGGCTCACGCCTGTAATCCTAGCACTTTGGGAGGCTGAGGTGGGTGGATCACCTGAGGTCGAGAGTTTGAGAGCAGCCTGACCAACATGGAGAAACCTCGTCTCTACTAATAACACAAAATTAGATGGGCGTGATAGCGCATGCCTGTAGTCCCAGCTACTCAGGAGGCTGAGGCAGGAGAATTGCTTGAAACCAGAAAACGTAAGTTGCAGTGAGCCAGGATCACGCCACTGCACTCCAGCCTGGCAACAGAGCAAGACTCTGTCTCAAAATAAATAATAAATAAATAAATAAATAAATAAATAAATAAATAGATTGGTAAAACTTGAGTGTGAAGAAGGCATATTTCACTTGCTAAAACTATGTGCTAGCAGCTGCTTGAACATATAATTTCTTTCCATGAGTCTAACGTAATACATTTCACCACTGTACTATTTTATTGAAGATTCTCTGTAAAATGTTTTAATGACCAATAGTAAGCATTTTTTTTCCCAATTAAGATTTTTAGCAGTGAAGCTTATCTTTCTTGCCATAACCTACTATGTGTAAATCATGTCTTCCTAAGCTATACTATTTGAAAAGTGTGCAGGGTAAACTATTTTTTATTAAAACTAGAATCACACAGAAATGCTGCCCTTTAACTGTTGTGTTTACAAAGTGGCAACAGCAAAAATGGTCCTATTAGTGGGAAGTTAGTATTATTTATTCACCATTAAATCATAAGTCTCTGTGAAAGTGCTGACCTCTTTGCTTCAAACTGGGGCAAAGATAATGAGTGCAAATTAATACCCAAGGTAGCTTATACGTAAACATTTTAAGCCGATGAGATACAGAGTTATACATGTAGATAAATATTCACTAAGAGTCATACCCATTAGCATAGACCCATAGACGTAAGGCACAAAGGACACTGGCAGGGGACTTATTTATGCAAGCAGGAAGAGAAACCTGAAAAAAATTCCAGCAATGACTCAGAACCCCACCATCTCTAGCTATTGTGCATTGCTGGTTATTAAGGCTGATGACTGCTCAATATCACAGCACTGGCAAACATGGAAAGACTGGTCCCAAATAGGAAAATAGCTCTGAAATGAAATTCCTTCTGTTTTCCATTCAGCATTAGTAGGCTGTGTGACCTAGATCACTGTTTCTTAGCTCTATCTTGGGGAACAAATGCTAGCCTACTCAGAGCTATTGCTAGGGCTCACCTCATGTAAATGTCTTTGGAAAAGCAAACAAGCTGAATTGGTGTGTTTTCAATCCCCTAAGACTAAAATCAACTACCAGGAAGAACAGGGCACTCATGGGATATAGAAATATACTCGGGTTGACCACGTTGGAGTCAGAATTTACTTAGTGAAATGTGGGAGAAGAGGCTGGCACATTGCAAGCACCAAAAATTATTTGTGGAATGGTTAGTGCCATAAATGGAATGTTTTTGTCCCTGTAAACTCCATATACTAAAATCCTAACTCCCATGTGATGGTATTAGGAAGTGGGGCCTTGGGGAAGTGATTAGATTAAAAAGGCAGAGCCTCCATGAGTGGGATTAGTAGCCTTGTAAAAGATGCCCTGGAGAGCTCCCTCACTTCCACCATGTGAGGACAGAGTGGAAGACTGCCATCTATGAACGAGGAGGTGGGTCCTCACCAGACCCTAAATCTGCTGGCCCTTTCATCTCATATTTTCCAGCCTCCAGAACTGTGAGAGATACATTAATGTTGTTTAATGATAGTTTGTTATAGCAGCCTGAACAGACTCAGATGGAACCAAGAAGTAGCAACTACTCTAGAGTTACGGGTAAGACATTTGTATATAAGAGGGTGGGAAATAAACCCAATTAAAATTCAGGGGCCTTCTGTCTCAGTGAAATTTCTAGGGATCCAGTGGTGTGGAGCAGGTCAAGGCATCTGTCCTAAGGTGAAGGATAAGTTATTGCATTTGGCCCCTCCTACAACAAAAAAAAGAGGCAAAATGCCTAGTAGACCTCTGGATTTTAGTAGCAACATATTCCTTCAATTGGGTGTATTACTCTGATCCATTTACTGAGTGATCTAAAAAGCTGCTAGTTTTGAGTGGGGCCCAGAACAAGAGAAGGCTCTGTAACAGGCCAGGCTGCTGTGCAAACTGCTCTGTCGTTTGGACCGTGTGATGCAGCAGATCCAACGGTGCATGAAGCGTCAGTGGCAGATAGGGATGCTGTTTGGAACCTTTGGGAGGCCTGTATAGGTAGATCACAGCACAGACTTTTAGGGTTTTAGAGAAAGGCCCTGCAATTATCTGCAGATAACTACTTTCCTTCAGAGAGACAGCTCTTGGCTTGCTACTGGGCCTTCGTAGATACTGAAAGTTGACCATGAGCCACTAAGTTACCATGAGGCCTGAGCTTTCCATCATGAACTGAATGTTATCTGACCCACCAAGACATAAAGTTTAGTGTGCACAGCCAACCCTCCCTCATCAAATAGAAGTGACAGATACAACATTGGGCCTGAGGAGGCCCTGAAGGCACAATTAGGTGACATGAAGAAGTGGTTAAAATGCCCATGGTCTCCCCTCCTGCTATACTGCCTTCTCTCTCCCAGCCCACACCTATGGCCTCATGGGGAGTTCTCTAAAATCCTTTTATAGAGGAAGAGAACACTAGGCCCTGCTTTACAGATGATTCTGCATGATATGTGGGCACTATCTGAAAGTGGACAGCTGCAGTGCTACAGTCCCTGTCTAGGGCATCCTTGAAAGACAGTGGTGAAGGAAAATTTTCCCAGTGGGTAGAACTTCAAGCAGTGCATCTGGTTATTCACTTTGCTTGAAGAGAAATGTCCAGATGTCCAGATGTGTGATTGTTTACTGATCCATGAGCTGTACCCAGTGGCTTGGGTAGATGGTTGGGAACTTAGACGGAACACAATTGGAAAATTGGTGACCAAAATATCTGGAGAAGAGGTATGGGGATAGATCTCCCTGAATGGGCAAAAAATGTGAAGATATTTGTATCCCTTGTGAATGCTTACCAAAGGGTGACCTCATCAGAGGAGAATTTTAATAATCAAGTGGACAGAATGACCTACTCATTAGATGCCACTCAGCCTCCTTCCCTAGCCATTCCTGTTATCATCCAATGAGCTCATGAACAAAATGGCCATAGTGGCAGGGATGCAGTCTAGGCATGGGCTCGGTAACATGGACTTCCACTTACCAAGCCTGACCTGGCTATGGCCACCACTGAGCGCCCAATCTGCCAGCAGCAGCGGCAAACACTGAGTCCCCATATGGCATTATTCCCTGGGATGATCAGTCAGCTCCCTAGCTGGTAAGCTACCTTTTACATCATGGAAGAGACAGCATTTTGTTACTACCCAAACAGACACTTACTTTGGATATAAATTTGCCTTCTGTGCACACAATGCTTCTGGCCAAAACTACCATCCTTGTACTTACAGAATGCTTTATCTACTGTCACGGTATTCTACATAGCATTACTTCTGATCAAGGAATTCACTTCCCAGTCAAATAAGTGCAGTAACTGGCCCGTGCTCGTGGAATTCATTGGTCTTGCCATGTTCCCCACTATCTTGAAGCAGCTGGCTTGATAAATGGTGAAATGGCATTTTGAAGACTCGGTTACAGTGCGAGCTAGGTGATAGTACCTTGCAGAGCCAAAGCAAGGTTCTCCAGAAGGCTCTATATGTTTTAAGCCAGTGTCCAATATATAGTGCTGTTTCTCTCATAGCTAGGATTTAGAGGTCCAGGAATCAACAGGTGCAGATAGGAGTGGCACCATTCACTATTACCCCTAGTGACCCACTAGCAAAATATTTGCTTTCTCTTCCCATTACTTTATACTCTTCTGGCTTAGAGGTGATAGTTCCAGAGGGAGGACAGCTCCCACCAGAAGATAGCAATAACTCTATTGAACTAAAAGTTAAGACTGCCACCTGGCCACTGTGGGATCCTGGTGCCTCTGAACCAACAGGCCAAAAAGGAGGGCTGGAGTGATCCATCCTGACTACCAAGGGGAAATTGGACTACTGTTCCACAATAGAGGCAAGAATATTCATTCTTTTGAAGTCACCTGGGATATTCACCAGGACAACCACAGGCTGGGCTACAAAACAAACCAAAAAAGAAGATCTGTAATTTAAATAAATACTCATAATATAGATAATTTGAACAGTGACTCCATAAAGAATATGTAAATGCACATACAATGAAGTTCAAAATCATTAATCATTAGAGAAAGGCAAATTAAAGGCACATTGAGGAGCCATAGTACATGCACTAGAATAGCAAATATTAAAAAGATTGACAATATCAAGTGTTGCAAGGTCACGGAACACTGTGAGATTTCAAAATGGTACAGCTACTTTGGACACTTTAATTGGCATCTTATGTTTAACATACATTTGCTATATGGTCCAGCAATTCTACTTCTAGATGTCTACCAAGAGAAATGAAAGCCTATGTCCACACAAGTGTACATAATACTCAAGCAGCATTATTCATAATAGCCAAAAATAGATACAACCCAAATGTCCATCAGCTGGTGAAGAGATGAACCAAATGCGGTATACCCATACAGTGGAATACCAATCAGCAATAAAAGGATTGAACAAGCTACAAATACATGCTACAAATAACACAAACGAACTATAAACCATCAAACTAAGTGAAAGATAGTAGACAGAAAAGACTACATGTTTCCATTTATACCATATCCTGGAAAAGGTAAATCTGTTGTTAGAAAGATTAAATGGTTGCTGAGATTAAGAGGGGTAGACCTGGGGATTGACTAGAAAAGGGCCCCGTGATACTTTATGGGGTCATGGAAGTGTCCTAAAACTAGGCTTTGGAAGCAGTTGTCCAACTAAATACATGAGCCTAGCTCATTGAACCGCAACTTGAGTGATTTTATTACATGTAAATTACATTTCATTAAAGCTGTTAAAAACTCTTATGCCATTCTACAAGGTGTACATTACTCCCATTTTGCCACTGAGGAAATAGGCTCAGAGAGATTGGGTAATATGCTTAAGGTAAAGCAGATAGCCACTGCCAAACCCAAGTCCATGTTGGTAATCACTGCTCTGTTGTACTTGTGAGGGTATGGGGGACACTGGGAACACCACAAGGGTGGTGGGAGCTCCCAGGGATGGCAAACTTCACTGAGCTAAAGCCACTGGGGGATGCTGCTCTCCACAGAAGTAGTTTGTTGCTAGGAAGACCAGAGTGAGACCTGGGTTACAAAGGCTGTCTAGAGACTTCTGCTGTTTTCCAAGGCAATGTGCTCTTATGTGAAAAAGAAGGCAGATAGAGGTTGAACTTCTGGCTTTCCCACTTAACAGTCATAAGACCTTAAGGAGGCCACCTGACTTGTTTCAGCTTGGGTTTCTTAATCTCTGAAAGTGACTCAAAGATGAACCACCTTTTTTACTGAATTGTTTTGTGTATTAAATGAAATATATGA
Organism: Cacajao melanocephalus; assembly: GCA_963573385.1. Taxonomy (NCBI): domain Eukaryota; kingdom Metazoa; phylum Chordata; class Mammalia; order Primates; family Pitheciidae; genus Cacajao; species Cacajao melanocephalus. The sequence continues at coordinate 18,605 of CAUYLG010010536.1, read as the reverse complement.
TATAAAGGACCCGTGCCTTAGGGAACACTTAGTAAATTCCCTTCTGCTTTATCTCTTGAGGGAAAAGGCACTCAGTCCCATCCACTGTTTAATAACCACAGAGAATGAGATTGCTTTTTTAAAATGTTTTTTACCGAGGAAAAATAAACAGAAATCTTTCATCAGGTATTTTTCCAGGCATTAGCATTACCTGGCCCTCAAATTCTACTCAGGATGTTATAGTCACAGGAAAAAAAAAAAAAAAAAAAAAAGAAACTCATTTAATTTTATAATTATTTCCTTCCTTTATTTCTGAGGACTGATATGTTTATTAAACTGTGAACATTTCTACGTGTGTCAATAAAAATCTTAAAATGTATTATATCTGTGTGTATAACTTTCATGCACACAAAAAACTGCATCATTTGAATCATGGTTGCGTGGCAGCAAGTAAATGTTAAAAACTATACAATGGAATCCTAAATGATGGTATCAGAAGTATCAGGTATTTATTCTATTAGGTCCAGGAAATAACCTGGTAGCTGTCATGATATGTAAAATCTTGTAACTTTCTAAAAATTTTATCAAGGTTTGAGATTAAACTCAAAGAGCCCAAAGCACTATATAACTATTTGACTAGGTAGTAATGAATTCCTTCTCTCTTCATTATGTCTGTCCAGATGGGGGTTCTTATTCCTGACTGCATAAAAATGCTGAGTTCCAGGGCTGTCACACCAGAAATGATGATTTCATAGGGCAAGGGTAGGGCTCAGTAATTGGTATTTTTTTTCCTTTTTTTGAGAGTCTTGTTTTGTTGCCAGGCTCCAGGATGGAGTAAAGTGGCACGATCTCGGCTCACTGCAACCTCCACCTCCCGAGTTCGAGCAATTCTCCTGCCTCAGCTTTCCGAGTAGCTGGGACTACAGATGTGAGCCACCATGCCCAGCTACTTTTTATATTTTAGTAGAGACAAGGTTTCACTATGTTGGCCAGGATGGTCTCCATCTCTTGCCCTTGTGATCCACCCGCTTTGGCCTCCCAAAGTGCTGGGATTACAGGCGTGAGCCACCGCGCCTGGCTGGTATTTTTTCTTTTAAACAATTTCTGGTGATTCTAGTGCAGGCAATTCTACACCTCACTTAGCTTATAACCTACCTACTTCTCAAGGCCCTCTTTTTTCCAGGAGAATTTCCTATGATTATTTCAGTTGGGATTCTCCAGTGTGATCGTTGGGATATTACTCTGTGTTAAAAAACAGGCTTTGTGACCAAGAAAGGTTGGGAACACACTCTAAGAAATACTCAGTCTGTAATTATCATCTAATTTTTTATTTGCTGTCAGCGTCAATATAAGTTGATATATCTTCCTATTCTGTGTTATACTAAATAATACAACATTTTTTTAAATTTTATTGACTGTTTCATGAGTAGGTGTCCTCTGCCCAACTGGATTTATAAGATCCTAGAGACAGCTGTGTAGTTTTTAAACCCTTTTTGTCACATAGGGCCTATCTGATCACTGTTAGTGCTCAGGAAAGGCAACGACGCCCCTATAGTATTTTAACTCACTGATATCACAATGAAATTAACTAAGAAAGGCAAGAGTGGTGCCCAGAAGGTCTATTAGTATTCTGGGTCTAGTTTCATCTTGTTTCCTGAATGTGGCTTCTAATAAGATTCCAGAGGAAACCATACACTGGAAAGTCTAGAAGCTCAGGGCAGGCCACTCTGCACAAGGTGAGCAGTGCAATCCACTATATAGTTGGAAGGGAAAAGCCTGGAAGAATGGCATGGTATCTAATGCCACATTGCTCGAATAACTTTCCCAGGTGCTAGCTACATCATTATGACTTCTGGGCACTTGCAGCCAAACAAATGTAATGAAAAAGGGGTTACAGGCCAGGTGCAGTGGCTCCTGCCTGTAATACCAGCACTTTGGGAGGCTGAGATGGATTACTTGAGCTCAGGAGTTTGAGACAAGCCTGGGCAATGTGGTGAAGTCCTGTCTCTACCAAAAATTAAAAAATTAGCCAGGTGCGATGGTGTGTGTGCCTATAGTCCCAGCTACTTGAAAGGCTGAGGTGGAAGGATGGCCTGAACCCAGGAGGTGGAGGTTGCAGTGAGCTGGAGGTTGCAGTGAGCCAAAATCACCCCACTGCACTCCAGCCTGGGTGAAAGAGCCAGACCCTGTCTCAAAACAAAACAAAAAAACAGGAAGGGGGGATGTTATACAGAAAAACAGGCAAATAAATAATTTACAGACAATTTTAAGTCCAAGTAAACTTGTGACCTAAACATTAAAGTGATTTATATTCTTTTTTCTTTTCCTTGAGATGGAGTTTCGCTCTTGTTGCCCAGGCTGGAGTGCAATGGTGCGATCTCAGCCCACTGCAACTTCCGCTTCCTGAAGCAATTCTCCTGCCTCAGCCTCCTGAGTAGCTGGGATTACAGATGTGCACCACAATGCCCAGCTAATGTTGTATTTTTAGTAGAGATGGGGTTTCAACATGTTGGCCAGGTTGGACTTGAACTCCTGACCTCAGGTGATCCTCATGCCTTAGCCTCCCAAAGTGTTAGGATTACAGGCACGAGCCACCGCACCCAGTTGTGACTTATATTCTTAACTGAGATGGAAGAGCTTCAGAAATTAGAGAATCCGCTAAAGTTGTATGTAAAATTCTGTATGCATTTCTACTTAGGGGAAACAGGTACCTAATATTCATTAGAATCACAAAGAGATCCATAACTCCAAAGGAGTTTATCAAACTTGATTATATTTGGCTTATATAATCGTGAGGTTTACAAAACCTTTTTTTTAATTTTAAAAATACTTCTCTAAGCAACATTGTTTTAGTCTGTTTTGAACACTTGAATAGACAGCCTTAATAGAGAGGCACTATGTACAGACCTGCGGCTCTGATGTTTACTGGTCTGTGGAGCCAGATATTTATATATTCACTTAAAGTGGCTTACTGAATAATCATGGTTACAAGTTGAATAGCACACATCCTTTCAGTTTTATACATACTAAGGAGTTATAAACTCTGAAAGAAAAACTACTCTCTGGTAGTTGACCTCAAACTGTATTTGCTAAGCTAATGTAAATAGTTGTTCTAAATCAATATAGCCATTTTCTCCAGTAATTACTGGTGGCATTTCCTCAGACGAAGAAAGTCTTTTGCAATTTGGGGGCTTGCAAAGAACCTGTAAGTCATAGATGTTGTAATTCTTTTAGTATTTTGGGGAGACAAGTCAATCATTTGAGCTAGAATCCAGGTTTAAAACAATGTAGTATAATCAACAAATGTATAGGTAAAGTTGGAGCAATTTTCCCCTAAGGATAATTTTTATAGCATGGGTGATCTGTCTTCGTCTTTCCTTCCAGCAACTTTGGTTGGGATTTACAGTAAGCATATTTTTACTGCTCTAAAACATCAATGACTACACATATTGACAAAAGAAAATGTAAAATAATTTTGCTTCAGGGGAGTTGCATTTTATATATTGTTAAGTGGGGAAAAAAATATCCCGGCATTCACAGTTCTATTTTGGTAAGTCCAATAATAACATGCTGGCATTCAACATAAAACAACAATCATTGATTTGTGATTATTTATTTCCATATTCTCCAACTACCTTCCTTATGCCAGCAACACATAAAGATATGACAATGGCCGGGAATATACATACAGTCTCTGACTGTAGGATATTATAGACATAATCATATACATAATATATAATTAGTACAGATAGATACAATGATTTCCTCACTTAGGGGCAAAGTACAACCCCAGTACCATCTCAGAGAAAACATGTCATAGTAGAAAGAGCATGGAGTCTGAAGATAGATCCATTCACTTACTCTTTACTTATATACTTACTACGGCCTGTTTTGTGCTAGGTACTGAGAATACAAGAAACTGATAGATACAATCTTTCTCACCTGGAACTTTGTAGCTTCAATTTTAGGGTGCTACTGAGCATTCATGAATCAAGTTACTCTTGTTAAGCCTCAGTTGCCTCGTTTGTAAAAGAAAGTGATATCACTCATCTCTCAAGGTGTCACAAAGAGTATATATGAAAGTGACTGGTTCCACATCTAATAAACAGGTAATATTTAAATCAATTATTACTAGACAGTTATGTCTTAGTTTTGAAGGGACAGATATGTTGTGACTGTGGAACTGTGTGACAGGTAAAAGAACATACTTCAAAATCTTTAGAGAACAAAAGTACACAACCACCCCACATGATGATTTAATGAAAGTGTTCTATAGTCTAGTGATTATTTTATTTTGTCAAACTGTATCTAACCTGACAGCCATCCCTTTTATCAACACAACAGAGAACTATAGTGGAAGGTCTGTGTGGTTATTCAGATGTCCTACAAGAAAAATGCAAATCACTGAAGAATTACTTTATGCACAGACCAAAACTGCAACTTAGGAATGTGTGAAACTGGCTGGAACCAACCTCAGGGTGGCAAACGAAGGCTCATTTATGAAGTTTTTCCTGCGAAGAACGGTACCATCCTATTAAGAGAAGAATGGTTTTGTCTGCATTAGGATTACTGCGGAGGCTGAACTCTAACTGCAGTTGCTTACAATTCAGTGGCTCTCAATTCTCATTTCCACCCCAAAATCTCTTTTTTATTCACCCCCATGAACCCTAGGTTTGGGAAGATTGTGTGTGCAGTGCTTAGGAGAGTAGGAGCTCTTGTACTCTCCAGTGGTTGTTAAACTGTCTCTCTAAAAGAATAATTGATTGCAGCTGGCTCCCGGGATAGGCAGTCTCTCAATAGATAGAAAACACCTGAATTTGGTGATCAGCAGCTTCCCAATAAGATCTTAGGAACTAGGCGAATGGGCTCAAGCACCTGCGCTGAGGCAAAATGGTGACAGAAAACACTGGATGAGTGTTTGCTATCTCTACTATACCAAAGTTAAATAATTTCTCAAGTATTTGTTCAAGAAAATCATATACAATTAATATTCCTCATTGAGAACAAAACCAGCATTACTATATGGAGATAATATCCTTTTAGTCAAAAGAAACTCAAGGGCCTCATGATCTCATGTAGCTTTATCATGTTAGAGTAGGTAGCTAGGCAGACATGAGCAGGGCAGGAGAGGGCTTCCACCCCCAATCAGGAATGTCAGGTGACCATCAGGAGATGGTCAGGTGGTTGTTAAAATGTCTCTTGAAAATAATAATTGGTTGTTTACAGCACCAGAAAAAGGCAGTCTCACAATAGATAGAAAACACTTGAAGCTGGTGATCAGTAGCTTCCCAGTGAGATCTTAGGAGTTGAGTGAGTGGGCTCAAGCATGCACACCAAGGCAAAATGGTGGTGTTTAACTGATATATGGCCTTCCTCCAGGAATACTTGAATGGTAAGGGAAACATGCTTCAAGTCAGTACGCATACAGCTTCAGTAAGCATGCTGCACACGCAGCCCCTCTCAGTGCTAGCAGGACACTGTGCATGTGGACAGCCCACCTCAAAGAAGGAACAGGGGGAGAAGAGACACAAATCCCAGAATCATGCCAATGTATAAAATCCCAACCCAAGGGCTGAACAGTGCACTTGAATCTCTCAACTTGCCTGCTTGGCCCTCTTCCAAGTGTACTTTAATTCCATTCATCCCTGCTCTAAAACTTTTTAATAAACTTTCACTCCAGCTCCAAAACCTGCCTCAGTCTCTCATTCTGCCTTATGCCCCTTGGATGAATTCATTCCTCTGAGGAGGCAAGAATCACGTTGCTGAGGACCTGTGCAGATTTACTATTGCTAACGTATTTTGGTACCATTGTGACTTGGATATGTTCCCCAGTGGTGAGATAACCTCTATGCCTCTCCTTTTACTGGAGGTGTTCAATCCCCATACTCCGTTTCCTTTTTGCCTTTCACCCTCCTGCTTACTAACCAACTCCCAGGACAATTCTTCTTGGTCACAGTGGCTCTGCTCCCCACAAGCTGATCTCTCAGCTCACCCTAACGGGTGGCTTGTTGGGGTGGAAAGGACTTTGGAGTCCATACTGCATAGATCTGAGGCCCTAGTGCATACTGCATAGATCTGAGGCAGCAAAAGTGGAGAGGCTAAAGCCTAAGACCATGCAATGTTTGGGGTTTCCTCTGCTTTTTCAACTAAACTTGGCTCTTTCCCAAAAACCCATACCACCTAGTCCCTTGTTTTCTCTATGGGTATTCTGAAATGGCCTTGTGCACCTGCCAGATCGTCTGGCTTGGGGGCAAGTCTGCTTCTTCTCTGCTTTTACTTTGCATGCTGCATGACTTCCTTCTCTGCCTTAAATACCTTCCCCGCTATTTGTGCACACACGGCTCTTGCTGCATTTGTCTGGCAGTGAAGACAATGGACTCCCTTGCGGATATCCCCTGACATTTATACTTGTTTTGACTCTACCAGCTCAGATGACCTCCAACTCTTTGCCTGTCTGTTAGCTCATGGCTGGGATAGACACTAATCAGAACCCCAGCTCTGCCAGCTACTTACGACGTTCCATACACTTTTCTTTTCATCCTAGTTATGCTCCAGGGGCAAGATTTTTTTGCTTTTGAAGCAGTTTGTCTGCCTGCATAGGGCTTCACTCTGTGACCCTTTAAGAACCCCACCTACGTGCTGGTTTATTTTTATTTTTTTGAGTTGGCACCCACTTTGGGAGGAAGGGAAAGTCTTTCTTTGCCATTTGCTAGCCCTTATCCTACGCCCCTTATCCCCCTCCAAAGGTTCCTCATTGATGTCAGGTGGGCAAATAAACATTGCCCTCTCAAATCCAAGGACTACTGCTTTTGTGAACATATGAAGGCTTTCTGTAAGTATTCCTCTTGCTTCCTCCTGTAGCAGAGGGATTATCTTTTCAAGCATTTGTTCTGGATGTTACCCTGGAGAGGACAAGGAGCCCCAAATACAAACTTTCCTCCATTTCTCTAATCACTTCCATGCCCTTCTCAATATACATCAAGACCTTCAAGGTCATATTTGAAGGGAGGGAAGTTCAGCCCCTTGCAGTAGTTAGCTAAAAAAAATAGGCTTCTTGTCTGCTTAAAAAATATAGGAAGTGGGATTATAAGAAAAGAGAGAATCATTACATGCTAAATGCCCTGAATGAGAGTCACCATAAGGTCATGGGGAAAAGGATATAGGTCAGCTGAAGGCTGCAGGTGCAAGAGAATAAAAAGTTCCCAGAGGCAGAGATGAAGGCTGGTCCAAGGACAGATTACCATTAGAACAGAGATGAAGGCAAGGTTGGGGTACCTGGTAAGACTGGCTCATTCTGGAACCCCAAGGATGAATAGGGGGCCCCTGTTCATTCCAGTATCTCCTCTGTTCTCAAGTGGGTAACTGTGATGAGATGGGACCAAGGTTAAGGCGAGACCATGGTAAGACTGGTTCATTCTAGAACCCTAAGGATGGATGAGAGTCACCCTGTTCGGGAACTTTTTATTCTCTTGCACCTGCAGCCTTCAGCTGGCCTATATCCTTGTCCCCATGACCTTATAGTGACTCTCATTCAGAGCATTTTAGCACATAAGAATTCTCTCTTTTCTTATAATCCCATTTCCCATGTTTTTTAAGCAGTCAAGAAGCCTGATTTTTAGCTAACTGCAAGGGGCTGGACTTCCCCTTGCAGCTCCCTATAATAGGGAGATAACAGGTGACATCTTTTTTCCTTTGTTTTATCCTCTGTTCTCTCTTTACAGATGGGAAATCGTATCTCCATATCACAGAACATGCCCCTTGGATGCATCCTTAAGAAGTGGGAGGAAATTCTAAAAGTCAGCCTTAGAACCCAGTACCCTTATGCAGGAAATCCTCAAGTTAGCCTCTTCAGTATTTTATAACTGAGAATAGCATAAGGAGGACAGGGCTAAGGAGAAGGAGAAACACAGAAAAAAAGAAATAGGCTCAACTATTGGCTGTTTTACAAGCCCTCCAGCCCTCTCCAGGTTGCCCCCAGAATACTCTCCTAGGTAACTGCCACTGATGTAGGAAGCCACATCACTGGAAGGCAATGTGCCCCAATGGGCTAAGTGGGAAAAAGTTCTGCACAGCTTGCCACCTCTGCCACAAGGTTAGGCATGGAAAATGGGGCTGCCCTGAGGGTTGAAGGGTGCCTGAAACAGAATCCCAAACCCTGATGACCTTGAGCTGAAGGAGCTCTTTGCTCTGACTGGCTTCCAAATCAGACATCATCATCAGCAGAACAAAGCCAAGGGCAACTCTGGAGGGGTAAAGTAAAATTATAAATTTCCCTTTGGGTTCAAGAGCTGCCTACTCCGTGCTAACCTTCTCTAAACAACTCTCCTCCAAATGCTGTCAGTTAATGAAGGCAAATGGCATCCCCTCCCTCCAAAAGAAGATTCACACTCCTTTATATTACTTAGGGGACCAATTACCATCCTACCATCAGTCCCTGGTAATGAATGTCTAAATACCTCACACCTCTTTGGTGCAAAGATATACTTTCCAAGATGAGTGTCTGCCTAATATTCACATGATCTTTGAATTCATCTTTCCCTTTAATAGCTATTTCTCCTGGGAAAGCTACCTAAATCTTTATCCAATAACCTCAACCTGGTCAGTCCTAACTCAGGAGTTCAGAAATTGCCCACATTTATTCAGACAACCCCTAGCAAAAATCTGACTGAGCAATCTCTTGAGAGGGGCATAACTTCTGCAGTATGTGAATAACCTCCTTATATGCTCCCCTTTCACAGGGCTCACACAGCAACATGGAGTACAAACCGTAACTTCCTAATGAAAGGAGAATGACTTTTGTCTAATTCAAAGGTGATAAAGGTAAAGAGGTATTTTTGGTAAGAAAGGTTATAAAGAAAAGAGATTTTGTATTAAAAAAGATCTTGTATGGTAAATTCTTGTCCTAAAGTAAAATAACTGGTGGTTTAAAAAGAGGAATGCTTAGGACCAAAAAGTTGAAACATGTTGTAGATGGTCTGTGTTAGTGATAAAAAGATTCACGAAAGGGAATTTATGAAAAAAATGTTATACAGTTTTAAAGGTTATTAGGCCTACTAAATGCTTCATAAACAACACTATGACTTTTAATTGTACAACTTGCCTGCTTTGAAACCGTTAAATTCTAGGTAAGGTCTGGGGACATACAGAGTTAGCCATGTCCCCAAGCTGTGCTGGTAAGAGTCAAACCTTATCTGCACTTCTGTCTGATGTCCTAGGCTCCAAATATAGGACATAATCAGAATCTGCTACCAGGTTTTTCAATAAAAGTAAAAGGTGCTAAGTGTTAACAGTGTAATTTGTACATGAGACTCCTGGAAGAACAGTTTCACATGCAAGGCACGTGAAGAAAGTAGAATGTGCTTCTGGTAAAAGATTACAAGACATAGGAATGAGGATTTTTTTGTTTGTTTTGCCTAGTTTAGAGGGTTAAAGAATCATTTTAAGTTAGATAGGGTAAAGCAAGTTGTGGAAGGTTTGTGAAAAATTAATCTTGTAAAAGAAATTCTGTGTGAACATATTAGCCAAAATCAAAGGATTATTCCCAAGTATAGTTAGTATTTACAGTTTATTTGTAAACTGAACATTGGAATAAAAGAACATGGTTTTCTTAGATGAACGTTCTACTCTTTAATGAAAAATTGTGAAGGGTTATAAAAGGTTTATGAAAATCTTACCTTAAGGTTAAACTAAGATTGCATAGATTTGTCTATAGGTTTTATCTAGAATTGGATCTGACATCAATAGTACACTAATATGAATGTAAAGTTTGGTTTTCTTTGCACTGCATTTGTATAAATGTGTTATTGGTATATGTTCCAAAATTATGCAAAATTCCTACAATTCTTATATAATTAGTATATGTTATCAGTAGTAATTATCATTATCATAAATTATTGTGTGCCACAGAGGTAACACATTTGTCAATTGTTCTTTGACTGTGGCTTCCCTACGATTTTTTTTGTCATCCATAGACAATTATTATCTTGTTTTGATTCTCTTCAAAAGGTGGCTTTATCATCAGCTATAGGACTTTAACAGGTGCTCTTAAATGCAAATTTCTGACAACTTTAGAGACTGTGGCATTAGAATAGGAGAAATAACTTTCAGGACTCTTATGGAGAGAGAAAACATTCATGAATATCAAACAGAACAGGAGTTAACTGCATGGACTGAACTAACAGAAGACTGAAATAATCCTTTCATGATGTTTTGCTTAAAACATTGCTGATTCTTTTTTTTTCAAAGCCAAGAAAACTTTTCTTTTAAGCTATTTACAGCTTTAACAATTAAGCATACTCCTATAAACAAAATTTGAAGCATATTCCTACCTGATTTGTCCAAAATTTAGAAACTATTTGTGAGTATTCTGAATGTATGGCAATATAGTTATTTGCATAAGTGCAATAAAAATGTTTGCTTTGCAATAGGATACCAATTAGAGAAACTGGTTATTTTACCAAGGCTTTGACTAGAATCGTGTGCTATCCTTCAAAAAATAAAATATGAGGCTGAGTGCAGTGGTTCACACCTGTAATCTCAGCACTTTTGGAGGCCAAGGCAGGCAGATCATGAGGCCAGGAGTTCAAGACCAGCCTGACCAACATGGTGAAACCCTGTCTCTACTAAAAATACAAAAATTAGCTAGGCATGGTGGCACGTTCCTGTAATTCCAGCTACTCAGGAGGCTGAGGCAGGAGAACTGCTTGAACCAGGACCTGGGAGGTGGTGGTTATAGTGAGCCGAGATTGCACCACTGCACTCTAGCCTGGGCTACAGGGCAAGACTCTGTCTCAAAAAAAAAAAAAAAAAAAAATCAAATTTGACTCATAGAGCCAATAAAAGCCCCTTGGGAAAACTGACCTTATACCTTGTCTACACAGTCCCTGTACAGAGTTTCTGACCTGTGACAAGTAAAGAACGTCACTTTCTGACAGGCCCAGGAGCCCCAAGTAATCTTGGGACCTCATGAGGAGAGGAATTTACCCAACTCATACAGGTTTTTGATGGCACAAACTCATGGCTAAGCTTATGGCTTTAAAACGTCTTACCTGAGATTCCTTATGGAACAAAGTTTTGTCAAAGCCAATTTTAAAAGGAGCCTATATGGCAAATAATTACTCTTGCTTTGCTTTATGCAAATAATCAGGTGAAGGTTAACAAGGCTAAAGTTTTTCTGCAAACAAATGAATCCTATCATATTTTGGTTTTTAATAAAAATTAGGGCAGGAGAGAGAAATTATGTTTCAAGAATGATGGTATACTTTTCATTAGATTCTAATAATTCTAATAAAGTTGTTTTTGAGTTTTTGTCTGCAATTTAGAATGGCCCTCCTTATTCCTTTGAACTAACTAGTGATTTGTGGCTGCAGCTCAGGAGAAACAAGAGGGATGGGCCATTAAACGTCAGATGATCCTCAGTTAGGGATACTGTCCTCTCAATACTCAAGAGTCACTCTCCTACAGAAGACCCACAGATGGCCCATTAGAGGAACATGACAGAGGTGAAATCCTGCCTGTGTCTCCCTTAGACCTTGATGGAGACTACTTTTACCAGCCCGTGGAGCCACTCTGCCCTGAGAACTAGTAAGAGGCCAAGTCCCACAGAACAATCACCAATGACCTTCTGCCAGCAGAAAGCAGTTACAGAAAACTAACCTTCATTCAGTTTCCCAAAGAATTGGATCTTGGACTCCTGAGGAAGGAAATATTAGAGTAGGGAGTTAGACAGATGAGCAGAGCAGGAGAGGGCCCCCAACCCCACATAAGAAACATCAGGAGATGTCAGGTGGTTATTAAAATGTCTCTCTAAAATAATAATTGTTTGCAGCTGGTTCCAGAGAAAGGCCGCCTCCCAATAGATAGAAAACTCCTGAATCTAGTGATCAGTAGCTTCTGATAAGCTCTTAGGAGTTGGGCAAGTGGGCTCAAGCATGCACAAATGATAGTGTTTAACTGGTATATAAACTTCCCCTAGGAACATTCAACTGGGAAGGGAAAAACACTCAAATAAGCATGCACACCTCAGTAAGCACACTACACATGCAGCCCCTCCCAGGTGCTAGCAGGCCACTGCGCATATGGGCAACCCAACCCAAGGGAAGAATCAGGGGAGAAGAAACACAGATCTTGGAATCATTCCAATATATAAAACCCCAAGTCAAGGGCTAAACAGCACACTTGGATCTCTCAAGTTGACTGCTTGGTCCTCTTCGAAGTGCACTTCACCTCCTTTTGCTCATGCTCTAAAACTTTTTAATAAACTCACTCCTGCTCCAAAACCTGCCTTAGTCTCTCTGCCTTATGTACCTTGGATGAATTCTTTACGGTTTTGTCATGACTAACAATGACAAATAAATGAGGACCTTTCTGAATTAGTGGGCAGTTGAAAAATATTTAAAACTTGTTGATGAAAAAAATCAAACTCTGTAAAATATTTAGAGTTTGATTCTGAGCCAACATGAGTGACCGTGGTCCAGGGAACAGTCTGAATAGGTCCTGAGAAAGTGAACCTGAAGTGGTCAGGTTATAATTTGGTTTTAGACAGTCCAGGGAAACATGAATTGCAAGTAAAAATCATAAATCCATATGTGGAAGACATACATTGCTTCAGCCCCAAAGGGCAGAACATCTTGAAGTGTGTGGGTGGGGAGCTCATACAGGTCATAGGTGGATTAAAAGATTTTCTGGCTGGGCATAGTGGCTAGTGCCTGTAATCCTAGCACTTTGGGAGGCTGAGGTGGGTGGATCACCTGAGGTCAGGAGTTTGAGACCAGCCTGGCCAACGTGGTGAAACCCTGTCTCTACTAAAAATAAAACATTAGCTGGGTGTGGTGGCACATGCTTGTAATCCCAGCTACTCAGGAGGCTGAGGCACAAGAATCGCTTGAACTCAGGAGATAGAGGTTGCAGTAAGCCGAGATTGTGCCACTGCACTCCAGCCTAGGTGAAAGAGTGAGACTCTGTCTCACAAAAAAAAAAAAAAAAAAAAAAAAGAAAAGAAAAGATTTTCTGATTGGCAATTGGTTAAAAGAATTAAGCTTTGTCTAAAGAATTGAAGTCAGTAGAAAGAAATGCTTAAGTTAAGATAAAAGGGGTTGTGGAAACCAAAGTTCTTGTTATGTAGATGAAGCCTCTTGGTAACTGCCTTCAGAGAGAATAATTGGTAAATGTTTCTTTTCAGACAGTAAAAGGTGTCAGACTGGTAGTTAAGCTCTCTTAGATCTGGGAAGTCCCCGGCTGTATTATGTAGATTCTCTACAGGTGCAAATTTCCCCCTTGAGAGAAGGCTTTGCAGGGCCATTTCAAAATATGTCAAAGAAATATATTTTGAAATAAAATATTTTTATTTTTTTCAGTCTGTTTTCTGGCATGTGATGCTATACCAGAGTCAGGTTGGAATTTGCATCTTATTGCCAAAAAGAATGTTTTGTCTGTCTTATGATCTCTATTTTAACATTAATGCTGGTTAGCTGTGCCTAAACTTCAAAAGGGATGGGCTATAATAAAGCATGTTCAACTTCCCTTTCTGTCTTAGAGGGGAATTTAGCTTTTCAGTTTTCTCTAGGGTCCCACTGGCCCAAAGTGGTTCTTAGAATTTTATTTTTGGTTAAGAAACCCCTTGCATACACCTTTAGGGGCTCAGGTCTCTCAAATTCAGAAGTAATTCAATATTTTTTTTTCAAAAAATGTAAAATAGTCCCATATGAATTATGAGTTAGAGTTGTAGTCATTTGGTAATTGCCATAAGGTAATGCTCTTCATAGTAGATACTTTTTGTAGCCCAGACCACAGAGATTCCCATCTCTGCATCTTGCTCAGAGGGCTAGGTCCCAAGTGTCTGGTTTGAGTTACCTGGAACTGCATTCTTGGTCTTAGCTGATTGGAGCACAGATAAGCAGACACCCAATTCTTTCTGCTCAGAGTTTAGGACTTGAACTACGACACAAAGAGACTGCAGAGAGTTCAGATAAGCACAAGGTTCTCGAGGAAAGATTCACAATCCCACTTTGAAATCCCCAGAGCCTGGCTTGAAACCTTACAACAAATTACCTATTTTGGTCTAAAGTAGCTGGAAGTGGTTTTTGTTACACGCAAACAAAAATCTTAACAAATGCACAATTCAAATGTTAATTTACTAGAAAATTCAGACTATCTTTGGTAAATAGTACAGAAAATATCAGATTTATCACGGTTTCCACACAGCATTTGAAACAAGCTTGTTATAAGTCATGGTACTGATTTCTAGGGCTCTATTTGGGCTAGTGATGAAATTGAAATAGATCCAGTTTGTGAAGTGAGCACCAGCCCTCCTCTTGTCTATCTGCATGAGCTCATTGACACAGCCTGAGGAGGCTTTTGGTTGGGGTGGGATGGGAGACAGGTGTGATCTAAATCCTATCCCCAAGGGCAGTGTGTATACGTGTGGACACGGTATGTATGCATGTGGTATATGTATGTGCGTGGTATAGGTGTGTGTAGTATATGTTTGTACATGGCATATGTATGCATACGTACGCATACGTACACACACACACGTCTGAAAGATGGAGGGGCACTTTACATAAGTCATTCCTCAGAGGGGTGTTACAGCCCACGCAAGATAATTCAGGATAAAGAGGGAGTCTAATCACGAGACACTCAGCATTGTAAGTTTTAAACATCAAGTGGAAGGCAGCGGTTGAGGGAAGACAGTCTGGTTCGACACCAGTCAATACCCTGGTGGCACTGTTTCCCAAGGAGAAACAGAGCTGTGGTCAGATTTACAGAGGCATGTAGTACTTTGAGGTCCAAGCTAACCTGAACTGTGACGGATCCCAGATCCACATAAGAATTATCCCTCCTATCTGTCCCCTGCCCCTACTTCCCTCAAGAGTCTCTTTGGCCTAAGTCTGCAGTCACCCACACTGATATGTGTACTTGTGCCATCTAGCTCGACCTGTGTAGGAGGGATGGCTTAGCCTCAGGGAACAGCAGTCTTCCATGGCCAAAGCAGGACATCGCATGGACAAAGCTCTAGCCCATGGAGGCCTTGGTGCAGATTGGGTAGAGAGAAATAGTGTGTCAGGGCTGTTGAAGCTACAACCTTATGTCTTGGAGGGTCTGGCAGTGTCAGGAGAACCACCAGATCAGTTTGTGGATATATGTTTGTACTCTCAGGGAACTGCCAGCCATACTGGGGTGGTAACAGATAATTTTATCAGGGACTGAAATAAGCAAATCACACGAATCAACACAGCTTCCCATGCTGCCACAAGGTACAGAGGCACATGGAACATATGTCAAATGCCTGTGGATCTGCTGTGGGTAGGACAGTATTTGCACACAAGCAGGAAGCTAAAGATCCACCAAAGAGCAACCTCTGAACCTGTTTTGGGAGAGCTTAAGCTGGGAACATGAATCCTCATAAAGGATATGAGAATTCCTACCAAAAGGTCAGAGATGGGGCCCACATGTAGGGACAGAGATTTGGGATACTCAGAAAGCCTTCTCACAGAAAAGCAAATTTGTTTTTTAAAAAAAAAAACTAGCTCCTTCTCTAGGGAAGACGTAATTTTTCAATAGCCATGAATGGAAAATTCCAGAAATAAACCATTCCTAAGTTATAAATTTCATGCCATTTTGAGTAGCATGAAGAAATTTTATGCCATCCAGCTCTGCCCCACCTGTAATGTGAATCATCCCTTTGTCCAGCATCCCCTCACTGTACATGGACCCTCCTGTGAGTCACTTAGCCGCCCTCTTGGTTATCAGATGCACTGTCACAGTATTGCAGTGCTTGGGTTCCAGGAACCCTTATTTCACTCAGTAATGGTCCTAAAGTACAAAGAGGCATGATTAAAATAAAATAATAAATTGTTCTATTTATTTATAAGTAATTATTAATATCTGACTTCCTATTATATACATCAAACTTCATAGGTGTGTGTGTGTGTGTGTGTGTGTGTGTGTGTGTGTGTGTATAAACAGGGTTCAGTACTAACCTCAGTTTCGGGCATCCACTGGGGATTCTGGAACATATGCCCCATGAACAAGGGAAGACTACTGTACCTTTTGTTTATTAAAATGATCAGCATTTAGTATTTCCAGACCACAGTTGATCTCAGGTAACAAACAAGTGAAACAGTGGATAAGTGGGTGTGGACTACTGTACCTGGAGTTCTGTTTTGGTAAAGGATGAAGCCGAAATAGAGAGAACCTGATTAAGTAGTCTGTCTACATGGATACTTAGTTATGTCATACCGTTGGCCGTAACAAGCCATTTATTCCATGTAATCAGCTCATGGCTCTGCTTTATTAAAAAAGAGTGGGGAGACACCTCTCCCTGCTCTAGCAATTAAGCTTGGGAGAACTTGGAAAACACATATTCTGTGTAACAAGTAGTAGATAGTAAATGCCCTGGGCAGTTTATAGACAGCCTGGGAATATTTCATCCATTGCTTCTGAGTCACTCAGATTTATAATTGCAGTTTCCATCATAGCATTTGACACAGTGAGCATTTCTAAAGTGTTTCCGGTCTCCAAATGGCCTCATTTAGTTTTTCTTTAATTCTAAGAGAAGACAGATTTTACAATATACTGGCCAGTGGAAGTGCTGCTTTAGTTTTCTACCTTAAATTAACTGTTGCATATATTTCTGATTTATAGCTGCATTCAACTGCTATTTACTTTTTGCGTTTCTTTCTTAGCACAGGGACTAAGCCAAAATTCAGGTGCTCTGGTGACTGTTAAGAGCCAGCTACACATGAATTTTGATCCTTCTGGTTTTATATAAGCTCCAAATTAAAATAATTGCCATGTTAAAAGTATGTTTTTAATCTCAAGGTTAAAATTTTTGCCTGGAAACAGGGTTCTTTAGAAGGTTGCATTTAAATGTTCCACATATCCATAAGTTTGAATTCTGATCATAAATACATCTTATTATACCCACACAAAATATATTATGGGGTACAAAAGTTACACATTATTTCTTCACCCCATCTCCACTCTAAAGATATAGAGGATTATCTCAGTGATGGAGACTGAGGATGCAAATCAGAGTGGAAAGTGACTAAAAAGGAGAATTTGCCCCAACTGAGGAGAAATGAGAAGGATGTTAAGTGAACATAGACAAAACTGTGTTCAAGTGGTGATGATTCCCCAAAGATCTTAGGATATCTCCTAGTATCCTAATTCTGAGCTAAACTCTTAGATTGCAAACTCAGCACTTTGGGAGGCAGAGGCAGGAGGTTCACTTGAGCCTTGGAGTCTGAGACCAATCTGGGCAGCATAGAGAGACTCTGTCTCTAGAGAAGTTTTAAAAAAATTATCCAGGTGTGGTAGTGTGCACCTGTAGTCCCAGCTACTCGGAAGGCAGAGGTCGGAGGCTGCAGTAAGCCATGGTAGCACCACTGCACTCTAGCCTGGGCGACACAGTGAGACAAGTGTGTAAAGCTCAGAATTAAATGCCTTCCTTAGCTCTCTCAGTTGTTTTATTGGCAAAATGGCAGCTCACAGACTGGGGTTACTGGAAATAGACTTTGCAGAAACAGAAGTCATAACACTCAATTAGAGACAAGTATGATGAAAACTTAATATGCATCCAATACTGCTGAGATCCCTTTCTACTCTCATTGAGCTTATAGTATCATTTGAGAATGTAAAAATACATATATTTTTAAAGCCCAGACTAAACCAAGCAACTAAAAGAACCAACGAGCTGTCACAGGCTTCCAGTATCAGAAAAGGCACCTCCCTTGGGATGAGATCCTCCTTAAGTCACCAATAAGAGACCTACTCTTTGGCAGCTTAGCCATTTTTTACCCACAATAGTTCTGACACCAAATGTGGGTTATTTTTATTCCTCATACCAACCAATTCTCTAATTCAACTGCTACCAACTGGGTATTCTATGATTAAATTCCAGTCTGATGCTTATTACTCAGAGTTAGCACAGACCCTACAGGTTAAGGACTCAGCCTCACAAGCCTGCCTCTACTTCCAAAGCCGGTTCTAAGTTCTGGGCCTCCCATATTTCTGACCAGTTGGCTATAAATTGGGGATTCCCACGACCCCCTTCTCAGGTTCCATAATTTGCGAGATGGCTCATGCAACTCGGGAAGTTACTTTACTGCTGCCTTCACTCTCAGTGAAAACTAGCCCCTCTCTGCAGTGTTTGAAGTGAATAAAAGGAAGATTTATTGGCAGTTGTTTTTTTTTTTTTTAACAGATCTGCCACTTCCATTTTCCAGTGTATTCCAGCCACATGCCCATACCAGCTGTGTTTACCTCTGTGATTGCACCTAGTGATAAACCAAGTTGATTTAATTAAAAGTCTGATTACATAGACATGTAAAAACACTCAGTTATTTCCAAAACAGTGGAAAATGTCCTCTGTTGCTCATAAGTACAAAAGCCTTTTCTGGTATGGCCAAATGGTCATAACATAATAGTGACTATAGTTCTTTAATAAATTTATAGACTAATTATGGCATTTACAAATTTGTCCATTAACATAACAAAATCTCCTTTAGAGGGAAACATTTCTAATTCAAAATATATACTTGGGTTTTCAGGCATGTGGACTTGTCAGACTTTCTAAGGCACTTGTAAAGAAATGTTAAAGAGATAGGAATGGGCTGGGTGCAGTG
>CAUYLG010010535.1:0-40168 GCA_963573385.1 Cacajao melanocephalus | reverse complement strand
CTTTATCTGATATCTTTACCCATGTTTTGAGGCACAAGGCCCTCATCCAAAGCAAACTAGATACAACCCCTGAACGTTGAACTTCTCAGCCTCCTCCAGAACTGTAAGAAATACATTTTTCTTTCTCTTTCTTTCTTTCTTTCTTCCTTCCTTCCTTCCTTCCTTTCTTTTTCTTTACAGAAATTGACCTTTATTTGTTATACTAAAGTCTGTTTAACCTTTGATACAAAGTAATATTTTAGTACAGAAAATTTCAGCCTGTCAGCTCAGTACCTGTCTGTGCACACTGTATCATCCCAATCCCACTCTGCCTACAACTTAGAAAACAGCCCCTGCCCCCCGCGGGTCTGTGAATTAACACCTCGTGAATAGTCTACAGTTTTTTGTAGTTGTCTGAGCTAGAAAACTTGTACCTGTAAAACAAAGGACAGCACTGAGGACTGAAACTTGTCTCTTTTTTGAACAACTGTGCAAGAAAATATATGCCTTTTTAAAAACGTCACTTATGGCTAAACTACAATCTAGTGTCTAGAGTTACAAAAAATAAAATGAAATCAAAGATTTCTCACTAGTAAAATGAAATGTTAGGAATAGTATTAAAATGTACGTCCTACCCACGATGACACTTACACGGAGCCTAGTAAAGTACCTATTATTAACAGGACACACAGCTTAAGGAGGAACTACATCAAATCTTCAGCCAGACATATCCAGCCTCAGAAGTGCAAAAAAAAGAAAAAGCCCCCAAACAAAGACACCCATGTGGAGCGAGGTTCATGCCGTGAGTGCTGTAACCAAGATTGAAGGGATCTCAGGTTTTCTTTTTAGATTTTTGACAGTGACAACAGTAACCACTATGCTTCCCTAAAAGCTGTCAATTCACAGTCAGAAACATGAATGTTTTCACATCAAAAACAACTGATATACCTGCCACCCTCTATAAAGTTTAAGAATCACCCTGCGAACATTGCACTGATGATGAAGGCTGTCATGATTTACAGAGCCTAAGGAGAACCCAATGTCCTGCATCAGCACAGCTGGGTTGGCAGTTTCCTTCCCTTCCCTTCCTTCCTTCCTTCCTTCCTTCCTTCCTTCCTTCCTTCCTTCCTTCCTTCCTTTCTTTTCTTTTCTTTTTTCTTTTCTTTTCAATGTCAACACTTTGAGTATACTATCCTACTCCCTTCTGGTCTGCAAAGTTTCTTCTCAGAAATCCACTTATCGTATTATGAAAGTAGCCTTGTACGTGACCAAATGTCTCTTGCTGCTGTTGAGATTCTCTCTTTGGCTTTGACTTTAGGCAGTTTGAGTATAATGTGTGGTTCTCTTTGCATTTAACCTTGGTGGGATTTTTTTGAGCTTCTTGGATCTGTGTGTCAATCTCTTTTCCCCACAGATTTAGGAAGTTTTCAGCCATTACTTCTTCGAATGAACTCTCTCCCTTTCTCTCTTCTCCTACTGAGATGACCATAATGCATATACTAGTTCACTGGATGGTGTCCCATAAGTCCCTTAGTCTGTCTTCAGTTTTCTTCATTCTTTCATTCTTTTTCTCTTCTCACGTGATGATTTCAAATAACCTGTCTCCAAGCTTGATAATTCTTCTGCCTTATCAAGTGGTCTATTGAACACCTCCAATGAATTTCTCAGTGAAATTATTGTATTTTTTTTTTAATCTCCAGAATCTGCGTGGTTCTTTGTTATAGTGTTAATTTGTTTGTCAATATCCTCATTTCGTTCATGCTTCGTTTTCCCGATTTAATTTAGTTGTCTCTCTGTGTTCTATGTTAGCTCATTGAACATCTTTATGACAATTATTTTAAATTATTTGTCAGGCAGCTCTTAGGTCTACATTTCTTTAGGGCTGGCTCCTGGAGTGTTGTTTTGCTCCAGTGATTGGGCCATCTTCCCCGGTTGATTTGTATGCCTTGAAATCTTTTGTTGGGACCTGGGCACTTGAAGGAACAATCACCTCTCCCAGTCTTTGCATACCAGCTTGGTGCATAGGAAGACCTTCACCGATTGGCTGGAGGTTCTCGGACCTCTCAAACCTTTGCCAATGTCTTCCTGCCCCTGGCATCTACCTACATAACTGCAGCTCTTACCTGCTGCTCACTTCTGTTTTCAGGAGCTTCCAGACTCTATCTCAGGTTGCTTCAGCCTTCCAAGTCAGGCAAGACGGAAACCAGTCCCTCAAAAAGCCCCTAAACAAGCCAGAACGTTGTATGCATGGTCCACTCTCTCGTTTTTATCCCAAGGGAGGGGCCCAGAATGCGTGATTTTTTTTTCCTAGTTGCTCCACACTACACCACGTGGAGGGAGGGACACAAGGGGTATGCTGAATGCTGGGAATTTTCCTACCTCTGTTGCTGGAATCTCTTCTTGGTTTTACAAGGGCCAGTGTGCTGTAGCTTGTCCCGTGATCTCCACAATTCTCACAGAGGTATTCAGGTGTTTACATAATGTTGTTAACTTAATGTCTCTATGGGGGAAGGAGGGCCTGTAGCTTTCTTGACTGCTGTCCTGCTGATGTCACTTCCATAGGGAACTTTTTAACAAGTGGTATTGGAAAAACTGGATCTCCCCCTCCCACCATATACGAGGATACATTTCAAGTGGACCGCAGTTTACAATGTGAAATACGAAACCCTATACTACAGGAGACAATCTTCTCTACATTTAGAGTGGGAAATCTTTCCTGGCTATGACTAAAAACCCAAAAGATATAAGGCAAAATATTGATAAAGTTTATTAAGGAAACATAAAATGCTTTTGCATGGCAAAAAATGAAACAAAACACCATCAATGAGGTAAAAAGATTCATGGCAAACAGGAAAAATGATTTACGACTTATATCAGAAGAAAAGGTAAATGTCCTAATATATCCCTAAGATATGAATAACTTTTCTTGGAAAGGAAAAAATGCCAAGGCCCCTATACTAACTGGGCCAAAACTATAAACTAAAATTACATAAGAATAAAGAAAACAGGAATTTATCTTAACCACATGGAAAAGATGCGCAACCTGGCACATATGAAGGGAAATGGAAGTTAACGTATATACACGAATATATCATTTCTCTCCTTTCGGACGGGCAAATTCAAAAATCTGGCAATACTACTGGTGAGATACTGGGAAAACTTTCTCTCTCTGATATTGATGGGGAAAAGACAAATGGTCCATCCTTCTTGAAGAGGTATTTGACAGTGATGAGCAAGACACCTTGCATTTTCGCCTTTTAAGCAGCAGTGGTACATCTAGGGATCAATCCCAAAGACGTAGGGATACAAAAATTGCTAAAGATATGTCATAAGCCTATCCATTGCAGCCATATTTAAAATAATAGCCAGAATATAAACAACCAGAGTGTCCACCAATAGAAGACTAGTTGACTACCACTATGGTAGGTCCACACAATGGAGTACCCTTTAGCTGTTGAGAGGAGTGAGGGATGTCTCCAGGGAGCACTGGGGAGTGATCTCAAGGATTTCTTTTTTCTCGCTCTGTCGCCCAGGCTGCAGAGCAGTGATGCAATCTCGGCTCACTGTGACCTCCGCCTCCTGGGTTCAAGCCATTCTCCTGCCTCAGCCTCCTGAGTAGCTGGGATTACAGGCGCCCACTGCCACATCCAGCTAATTTTTTGTATTTTTAGTAGAGACAGGGTTTCACCATGTTGGCCAGGCTGGTCTCGAACTCCTGACCTCAAGTGATCTGCCTGCCTCGGCCTCCCAAAATGTTAGGATTACAGGTGTGAGCCACCACGCCGGCCTCAAGGATTTCCTCAAGGATTTCTTTTCTTCACTTTTAGTAACTTTGTTTATTCATGTGTCTTTAACCACTTCAGTACGTGCATTACATTGCAGCTACCACACCTACTCGCTGAAATAACTCAGTTCTCAACATGGGGAACAAGTAGCACTTATAGTAACTTTTCGTATATGTGTGACTTTAAATGCTTCACAAGACGCATAATAGTGTGGTCAGTACATCCATTCACTGAAATAGCGCTGTTCTCAGCTTGGCGATCAAGTAGCCTCAAAGATATGTTTTTAAGTTTAGAAAAAAAGGCAAGGTGGAGAACTTTCTGTGTTAACAGTTTACGCAGCCTTTATCTAAGCAAAAGGAGGGAGTGTAATGAACGTCAGTCTCTCTAAAGCGAGATGCAGGTCCAATGGCCAGGTAATACCAGTGGCCCCCATTCCTTTAGCCCTTAAGAAATCTGTTGACAAAAAAGAAAAACAGAAATCTGTTACATATAACCCCGTATGAATGGGTTTTGCTAATTCTGAGATCCCTACCACTCACCTCTACCCGACTTTGGCCCCCTCCAGGAATGCACATTCCCACATAAATGGTTTTGACTATTCATTCCGCTCAATATTTGTCCCAGATCTTTCCATTTTTTAATTTAAAAACAATATTTTCCCACACATTTTAGGCTCTTCCTGGCCAGAAACCAGCAGCAGCAACCCTCTATGGCCCTGCAGTGTTAGTGGAAGCTACTTTAGGATAGCAGTCTTTCTGGGCAAGGGTTGAAAGCGGCGGAGTGCTGGAGCTGGCTCTTACTGGAACTTAAGAGCCAACTATAAGATTTTCAAGAATTTTGTGAACCAGTTGTTAAATACAGCCATTATTGAAAACTGAATTATATGAACTAAAAATCACATCAATTATATTGAAAACAAACATGATATACGCTCAAAAATAATCAATACCTAATTATTTTTGTACATTGTACTCTTATCTGTGTTCTTGTGGTTATTTACATTTGTCGTAACTGAATGGTAAAAACACATCTCTTCCCAACTCTGCATTCACTGACGTCACTTTGATATCTTGCATTCAGCAAATGCAACAACCCAGAGCATTTTCCCCAACCTTCCTTCCGTAAGAGCCAGTTGCTAAACCTGTACCTGCACACTAGTGGTTGAAATTGATCCACTCTACAGAAGCTCTGATGTGATGGATAGGCTCAGATCTAATCAATGCTGTTATATGACATAAGTGAGTCAAGACATAACTCACAGTGCTCTATACAGTGACGTTCTAAATGTGTGAACTGGGGTAGTACACAACTAAGGGAAGTACATGAAAAAGGTTTGATATTTAACAGTCACAAAGGTGTCCTAAGATGCAAAAACTACATCATTATGAGACTTTTGAAAAAGTGTGTGCGTTGCGGAGGGGTAGGGGGCACCAGGAAAACCAAAGGGCACAGGGAAAAGGGCCTCACTCCTTCCCCCAACGCCCATCACTTTATTTCTGTTTTTCCTCCCTCTTCTCATGCCACATCCTTTGACGAAAATATGCTTCCTCTTTTACCCAACTCAACCGTGGGACTGTGGTGTGCCTAGGACACAATTTCATAGCAGGATCTTAGTCCTCTCCCAGGTACTATCGCTTCATTCCTCCAGAAATATGTGGACTTGTTCATCCATCACTGGGAATAGCGGGGATTTGGGATCATTTGTTTGAATAACAAATCAGGGAAGGAAGGAAGGTGTGAGATGGACTGCAGTCTTGCTCTGAGTCTGAGTGGCTTTGCATGTTTGTTTCTCTGCCATCAGATCAAGAATATAAGAATCCTGACTGCTCAGCGTCTCAAAAAAGAAAAGACTGGTTGTCACTGGATGTCATCCCAATCAATCGTCTTGGGTAAAGTACTGGCAGGGAAGAAAGGAGGGAGATAATAGCATGGAAAAGGGCCCATATCCAGGCATGTCCAATTGAGCTTTCTCTCTGCCTGGTGGGGGTCTCCAGGTCTTCATTTGTTTACAGTATCAGCAGAGGACTGGGAAACCAGTGCAGGTAAGAAAGATGTGATCGATTACTACGCATTGTTACCTTGAGTAAGAAATAAAGGGACTATTTTGGAAAAACCCTCTGGCTGATGTTTGTCGCTTTGAGTTTTGAAACTTTTATTCAGTGCTTTATAAAAAATCGAATTATTAGCTAATTTAGGGCCTGGTAAAGACAAGGGAGTGTTCGCTGATCTTTGGCTTAAAATTTCCCCAAAACCACTTTCGCAAGCCACTTTCATTCTTTGAGCGTGTTTCCTCATAGGCAAAATGGTGACAATAATGCTTGGCTTGCAAAGTGACCGTGAGGCTGTATGTGCTTAGTGCAGTGAGCACAGAATAAATAAAAGGTAGTGATGCTTCCTCATATTTCATGGGTCCTTCAAAAATAGGGTCTGAGTCTAATTCATTCCCCCTATTTGATTCTTCTTATCCTGACTGGCCTCAGTTTCCCCCCCTGTAAAATTCACATTTGACTGGAATAAAACTGGCATTCCCATTGGTCAAAACCGTCCTTCATGGAAGTTTGGTTTGGCCCAGATATAGGGCTTAAAGAAGAAACCCGAGCCAACGTTTACAAGTTGAGTGATTTTATATAGAAATCTAGAATTCCATCTTCTCTTGAAAAACCAGTCAATGTGGCCACCATGAGTCACTATCCCTGCATGGTAACAATTGCCTAGGGCCAAGCAGCAGCCGCCCACTTAGGTAGAGCATACACTGTCAGTCTGGCCAGAGCCCATCGGGCCTGCTCTACTCATTTACATGATCTGCTTGATCCTGTGGGCACTGCCACTCATGGCCCTCTGGACAACTGGAAACAGTCTATGCCAGGCAGAGGGTAGGTAGTTAACTGCTCAATTAATAAATGCCCTACTCTTTTTCCTCTACCATTTTCTTATCTAGCCATGTTAAGAAATCCCAGTTATTGGATAAGGTGATTCTCACTTTGAAACATGAATTGAACGAATTGGTTAGAGTCGGGATAGCCTGGGTTATACGGTGGTAACAAACAACCCATACATCACAGTGCCTTACAACAACAAGGGTTTATTATTTGTTCACGTACATAAACCTAGACACAAAGTGAAAACATCTTCATGTTTCCACATGCATGGGTACACACATGAGTGCACAGGTATGTCAGCAATCACAAGACGAATAAAAACTCTGGCATATGAACTCACACAGAACCCCACTGAGAGACTGATCAACTTAGATTGCACGATCCTGTCCTTATGAGACAGAAAAAGGCCCCAGCATCCAAAAGAGTAAGGGATAGAAGTACAAGAATATCCACCCTCAGCAAAGGAATCGCCCCATATAATAAAAAGCTTATAAAACACCTGAAGGCTCTAAAAAAAGATGTTAAGCGTTTTGGACATTAACCATTTTGCACATTCAGAAACTGGATACCAAATAGGCAGTGCTCTATTGAGGCCTCCTCCTCTGGGTTCCTAGCTCAAGAGGGAGATGCATCCCAGATGTCCAATAGGCAGCGAGATGGAGCTGGCTGGCCTGGGGCGGAGAGAGGGGCTGGGAGGCTGGAATCCTTTATCTCCAGCAGGAGCTGTGGACAGAAAGGAGGGGGCCGGAGCCAGGCCACATCCACATCCCCTTCCAGGTCTATGCTTTTTGCATGTCCCACCCAATCAAAGATTTGTCACCTGGACTGTTGCACAGACCTCTTCCTCTCTGATTTCCCCATCTCCCATCTTGCCTCCCCCAATCCCTCCATCAAAGCCACCACAACTCCTTTTGTTAAGCTCAGGGTCTCTGAAATTGTTCTCCCTAGCTCAGAAAACGTTCCCTGGCTCCTCACTACCCACAGTTGCTGGTCCAGCCTCCTAAGCCTGACCTGTCAGACCTCTGTGATTGGTACCCTCTCCAGCCTCATCCCTTTCTGTTAGCAGTCCCTCCAGGGTTGTATCTTCACTGACACACCATGCTCCATCCACCATTTTGATCTGGGAATGCCTAGCCTTCCCTCACAGCCTCCCCAGTTCTTTATCCCCCCTCGGAGCTCCTCCAGCCCCTCCCCTCTGGGCACATTGTTAAAATTTGGCCACAAAACACAGCTTGCCAAGGCATCCAGGCTCCACGTCGAGACTGGAAGCTCCCGGAAGGCAGAGACCAGACCTCCTTCCAGACCAAGCCCTTTATCACCTCTGTATGTCCTCCCCAGACCACAGGGGGCTGAGCATAGAACCTGGGATGAAAGTCAAGGGAGCCGGTTCTTCCACTTGACATGCTACACGCTCTAGGGCAAGTCCCTGCCACCCTCAGGCCTTCCTTCTTGACATCAGGGCACTCGACGCTTGCTGTTGTGCACAAAGCTCAATAAACTGAAGATTCACTAAACAGCCCTCAACTACCATCTCGGGAGTCATCCTGAGGAGCTTGGGTGCTTGGCCCCAAGGAGATTCAACTTACTGACTCTGATTTTTCAGTTAGAACCTGCTTACCACGATGACCCCCATTCCCCAGCTATTCCCACTCTGTGTTCTCCTTTCAGGGAGCAGGCTACCTGGTGGGTTGCAGGGCTGGTGCAGGGAGATGGAGTCAGGAGGGGCCTGGGCAGAGTTCCTCAGAGTCAGCAGAGCCTCAGCAGCCTCCAGCTTCCGCTGCCACTCTGAGTGGGCAGAAACCAAAGCCTGGTCAGAGACTTTGGGGACCTGCAAAGGAAAGGGTGTGAGAGAATAGGCACTGGGAAACTACACCTCTTCCCAATGCGACAAGTGCCCCTTCAGCCCCCTCCTCCCCCACCCCCACCAAGGCCTTCTGCTCTTCCCATCCACTAAGCTCCGCCCCTCCCAGGGTTCTTGACCCCACTACTTTCCCAGGACCTGTGGCTGCAGTAGAAGAGGGTCAAGGGTGGCACAGGGCTGGAGGATCAGAGCTGAGCATCTAGAAACAAGGAAAGGAGAGGCCAGGGGATTAAATCCGCTGGCAGACACATCCTACCAGTAGACAGAGAGAGGGGCAGGATTTTGCAATATCTGGATGTGGGAATCCCAATGCCTGCTGGACCATTGGTCATTGTGGCTGGGGCAAGTCCCTTCTCCTGCTTGGTCAGGTTTCTTTCTCATACCTCTTTTTTTCCGTCACAGGGACACTTATTCCTACCAGCTTTTTCCTCCCAGGCTATGATAAAGATCATGGGAAATTACAGGTGTCTGTGTTTTAATTTGCAAAGCACCTGGAGAGATGTTTTTACTGTCCCTGCTCAGGGACTGGTTCTCACTTCCATATTGCCCAATCCTCATGGGTCTTGAAGGACAAGCACGGCTCACCTCCAAGAAGCTTTCTCTAATGGCCTCTAGGCTTTGCCCTGGGCCTCTGTGGCCCTTGTCAGCACGGACCCCACCTTTCAGCAGGACCATCTATCCCATCCACCTGTTTCATGTGAAACAACAATCCCCATTTGTTGAAGCCCTACTATGTAGCAGGCCTTGTGCCAGTTCTCTTTTCAACACTATGGGTATACAATATTGTCCTCAGTACATCCATAGGGAAATGGAGGTTCAGACACATAAAGCCACTTGTCCAAAGTCTCAAAAATAGAAAACAGCAAAGCTAGGAGAGCCCTGTCCTTGCCCGTTAGTCTTAGATTCTACCTTGTTCTCCTCCTCCTCCTCCTCCTCCTCCTCCTCCTCCTCCTCCTCCTCGTCCTCCTCCTCCTCCTCCCTCTATTCCCCATGGCATCAGGAACAAGGTCAGGCACACAAGACACAACCTGCTCCATGGTCTTCACACTACTCACATGCTGGGCAGGGCAGGGGCCCTGTGGGGATCCCCAGAAGGAGAAACCAGTTGCTGCTCCAAGGTCACTGGAGTACAGGGCAGAGACAAAGGTTCTAGGGCCTGGCCAAGCAGCAGAACCCCTTGGGAGCTCCCCTGCAGGGGCAGAGAGCACACGTTGCAGTCAGGTACCAGGCCGGCCGTGGAGAGAGGAGGTGTGGACATGTTTTGGGATGAGGATAGGAGCCTAGGATGTCAGTGCTCTAAAGACCTTGAAGACCAAGCAGTCTTACCTTTCATTTTGCAACTTGGGAAATTGAGGCCCAGGGAGGAGAAGTCATTTTTCTCAAGGTCATATAGTGAGCTGATGATAGGATTGGAGATGAAACCCATGTCTTTGGGACACAGTGCAAGGTGTCTGGACATTGGCTGGGTGGTAGCCTCCCCGACTGGCCACTGACTCTCCTTACCTCCTCGGGGGCTGTGAAGATGTGGGTCTCGGACTGCAGCATGTTGCTCTCCTTCCCAGCTGCAAAAGACCAGGAACAGCGTTGATGAGTCTTTCCCCCCAACCCCACCCTACTTCACCCCACCTCCAGTCTCAGGTCTCATCTCACCATGGAGCTCTTTGATTCCCCTGTCCCCCAGATCTCTCCTTCCTACAAACACTTGGTAGATAACATTGATGACATTTTACACCTGGGCAAACTAAGGTCCAGGGAACAACTTGCCCCAGGTCACACTGCAATTCTGTGACAGGACTGGTGACAGAACTACTCGTGCTTCCTCCACCCAAACTCTGGCTCCCTCCCTGGCCAGAAACACTCACTGAGGACTCCTGCTCTGATGGTTAAATTCCTGACACGGATGGGAGCTTTGGGAGGGGCAGCCATACTCCTTCTCAGTCCTTGAGCCAGGTGTCTCTTTGGCTGTGCCCGCTGCTCGCTCTTCAAGGCACTCACAGCAGGCAAGACCCTGAGGCGTTCTCTGAAGTAAAGGATTTCAGGGCGAAGGTTAGTCCCATTTAGAGGATGCCTGACCCCTCCCCATCCCAGACACCATACTCATGAGAAGAGGGCACAATTGTGACACTCGCAGGCCTGGAAGAGGCAGAAATGCTTGTGGCCACTGATTTGGGCAGTGATGCTGTGGTTGTGGCAGAGGTCACAGCAACCTGTAACTCTTCTGGGGCCAAGTTCAGTCCCCCATGGGGCTCCAGTCTCACGCCCTGTGGTGCATTCAGAGTCAGAGGGGCAGCAGGGTGCAGCAGGTATTTCTTTGGGATCCATGGTTCCAGGGTCAGGAGCGGAGGTCAGAATGCCCACATGATCCCCTACCCCCAACGTACTTCCTCTGCGCTTGGAAAACCCCATCTGAGGTGGCTGAATGCCTCTCCATCCTTCTCACCGCTGGAATCAGATTGCCTTCCCTCCTCTTCTCCTCGCATGGTTTTCACCAACCTCCACTGCGACCTCCTTGCTCATGTTGCCCCCTTCCCCAAAGCCTCACTCACGCATAGCCCCTTCCCAAGAAACTCTTGGCATGGATCCCGTACCCATTCAATCCAGTCATCATTCTCCTTGCTTACCGAACCTTTCACCATAGACCCCATTTTCAGGCACGCACATGCACTCCCGTGCCCCCTTCCACCATTACTACACCCGCTTTTTGTGTATCATCCTGCACTCTGCCAAACCCAACTATTGTTCCTGGCATCCACTTCAATTTTCTTCTGAACCTTCTGTATTCGTTCATTCCCCACACGGGATTTTGTGCCCCCAGCACTCAATTCTGTCGTAGTCTCTCCTATGTCCTATATTCAGTTTTCCCGTCACATTTCATGCTGATTCATGCTGATGTTTTTTTCTTGCGCCCCCGCCTTACACTTAATTATTCCCTTGCTCCCCCTTTAAGCTGATTTCCCTCTTGTACCCCATGAAATCATATTGTTCTCCTGGATCCCTGGCCCTCTTTCAATTATTATTTTCATTCATCCCTTCATGCATCCCCTTGATTCTTTTTTTTTTTTTTTTTTTTTTGCTTTGCATTTTATTCTATTTATTTATTTTTATTTTACTTTAGGTGCATACTATATCTGGCATTTCTCCCCATGTTATCCCTCCCCACCCCCCACTGTCTCTCCCCTCCCCACCCCCAACTGCCCCCAGTGTGTGATGCTCCTCTCCCTGAGTCCACATGTTCTCATTGTTCAACACCCACCTATGAGTGAGAACGTGTGGTGTCTGGCTTTCTGTTCTTGTGTCAGTTTGCTGAGAATGATGGTTTCCAGATTCATCCAAGTCCCTACAAAGGACACGAACTCATCGTTTTTCATGGCTACGTAGTATTCCATGGTGTATATGTACCACGTTTTCTTGTTGCTCAGGCTGGAGCGCAATGGCAGATCTCGTCTCACTGCAACCTCTGCCTCCGGGGTTCAAGTGAGTCTCCAGCCTCAGCCTCCCGAGTAGCTGAGATTACAGGTGTCCGCCATCATGCCTGGCTAATTTTTTGTATTTTTAGTATAGGCAGGGTTTCATCATGTTGGCCAGGCTGGTCTTGAACTCCTGACCTCACGTGAGTCACCCTCCTCGGCCTCCCAAAGCGCTGGGATTACAGGCGTGAGCCACCGCGCCCAGCCGATTCCCTTGATTCTTCACTCAGCAGACATCTGTTGAGCCCCCTATGAAGTGTCAGGTTCTGATCTAGCCCATAGCGAACTCCTAGGGCAGTAGTGTTTCTCTTGGGCTGACCCTCTCTGCCTTCATGCAAACCCACACGTTCCCTCCACAGCCTCCCCAAAATCTTCCATACTCCTCTCCACACTTCAACAATTGTGCTCGAGCACACCATCTCCCCCCACCCCCACCCCACCCCGCACACCCAGTCCCACCACCCCAGAATGCGCCACTTCCTCAGGAAGCCCAATCATTCACTCTCTCCTCGACCTCTGAATCAAAAGCAGTTCCATGAGCCCTGCCTCACTTGGCCAAAGGCCAGGGCTCAGGGGGCTGGAGCAAGGGGTCCTCCCAAAAGGGGTTCCGGGAGAGCTGAGGGCGGAATGGGACATCAGGAGAGGATGGGGGTTCCCTGCTGAGGTAGCAGAGAGGGGAAGGGTTTGGGAATCTGGCTCAGGAGGGTGGGAGGAAACAGGAGGCGTGGGGAACAAACGTCTAATTCTGATGTCAGCCTGCGGTTACCCCAGCCTCTAGCAAGTCAGAATCCGTCAGAGGGTCTGAGGGAAGACCCAGCTTCTGCTTCCCTTCCCTGCCTTGCCACAAAGGCCAATGAGCTCTTGCACTGCCTTCGACCTCCCGCCCTTGTGGCTGGCGACCAATGAACTTCGAGATCTCTTGCTGCTCACGCTCTGAGGTCACGCCCCCCTCGCCGCCCTCTAGCTTCTCCTGTTCGCCATACTAGATCAGTCAGGAAATCCTGAAGTGATCGTTGAGCTTTATGCTCCCCAACGCTTGTTTCCCAGATTAGTCTCCCTTTGAGTGTGAAATATTTTGTGCGCATGCATTTTTAACTCATGTACTTGGTATTCTGTAATTTACCTTTCAAAAATTCAGCATGTGATTAAAGATCGATCCGTATTTCTATGCCGCGGATTCCCAATCAGTGGTGACTTTGCAACCCCCAAGAAACAAAGCCTGGAGACACTGTCGTCCATATTTGTGTGCCTCTGTTTATACACTCCCTGTTATGTTCCATAGATAAATGTGTCTATTCCTGTACCACTACTACATTGTCTTAAAGTTTTTCACTTCATAATACATCTTGACATCTGCTAGGGCAAGTCTCTGCATGGTATTCATAATCTCCAAACACATCTTTGCTATTCTTTGCCTTTTGTCCTCCTGCATAAATTAGTGTGCAATGTCAAGTCTCCTCCAGACTTGGTTGTAACAGATTTGGATTGCATTTTCACGGAATCTATGGATCAGTTAGGGGAGAAACCACTATCTGTAGAATACTCAGCCTTCCTATTCACCAACTTGGGATGTCTCCACTTATGTGGGTCCTTAATGTTTTAATGTTTCAGTTTAGTTTTTAGTTTTATCTTTTGTACATTTAGGTGTTGCACATCATTTATTGTGTTTATCCCAAGATACTGTAGATTGTTGCTGTTCTTGTACTTGACGTCTGTTTAAAATGACAATTTCTATTTGGATCTAATTTACAAAAATGCTTTTAATTTTTCAAAACGTGACCTGATTTTAAAGCCAGCCAACATGCTAAACTCTATAGGCGTTCTGAAGTTATTTGTGAGTTTACAAGTAGTAGAAATAGAATTGAACTTACGGTTTTTCGTTTTGTTTTGTTTTTTGACTGTGCTGGCTAGGAAGCCTAGTACAAGATCTAATAGTGACAGCAAAATTGGGCTTATTTGGATTGCTCCTGATTTTAGAGAAATGCTGCCAGCATTTCCATATTAAAATAGTTTCCTTGTGTTTTCCTTTCCTTTCCTTTCCTTTCCTTTTTCCTTTCCTTTCCTTTCTTTTTCTTCCTTCTTCCTCTCTCCCTACACCACCACACCACCTCCTGCATGTTTTATGCCTTTTGTTCTTCTGCATAAATTAGCATGCAATGTCAAGTTTCCCAGAAACTCTGTTGTAACAGACTTGGATTGCATTTCCACTGAATCTATGGATCAGTTAAGGGAGAATCCACTATCTGTAGAATACCCAGCTTAGGGTAACTTCGAGATTTTTTCCAAAACCTTCAGCAAAGTTTAACTCATAATCCAAAATGTAAAAAAAAAAAATGTATATCTTAATGAGTTTTCTATTTCTTTCTTTCTTTTCTTTCTTTCTTACCCTTTTTCCCTCCCTCCCTCCCTCCCTTTCTTTCCTTTCCCTGGGTTGCTTTCTTTATTTGACTTGTAAACAAAGAAGAAGCGAAAAAGAAGCCCCTCACTCTGTCACCCAGCCTGCTGTAGTACAGTGTCATGATCATGGCTCACTGCAACCTCCACCTCTTGGTGTCAAGCAATCCTCCTGCCTGAGCCTCTCAAGTAGCTGGGACTACAGGCACATGCCACCATGCCCAGGTAATTTTCGTCTATTTTGTAGAGACGGGGTTTCGCCACGTTGCCCAGGCTATCTTGAACTCCTGGGCTCAAGCAATCTGCCCGACAAAATTGCTGGGATTACAGGTGTGAGCCACCATGCCAGGCCTCTTAATGAGCTTTCGAAAATTAAACATGCACATGCAATTAGTACCCAGAGCAAGCAACAAAATATATGGGCAACACACAAACCTCTCTCGTGCCCCCTTCCATTTATAGCTTTGCTAATGTCAAACCTACGTTCCTCTCCCATAGTAAATGTAACTTAGCTATGGTGTATTTTTTATTTCATTTTTGAAATAAAAAATGTATATGCTACATTAAAACACCTAAACTAAAACACTAGCGCACATCAGAATCACCCAGAGGGCTTGATAAAAACACAGATTTCTGAGCTCCGTATCTGCATTCTCAGATGGCAAGATCTGGGGTGGGACCCAGAGTTTACTTTTCTAACACGTTCCCTGGTGATGCTAACGCTGCTGGTAGGGGACCACATTTTGAGAACGACAGCACAAGAGAGGATAGCACAAGGAAGCTCCAAATATCCATCTCCCAGCTGCAACCATTAACAACTCATGGCCAACCACATTTCCTACACATCCTGTCCTCTCCCCCTCCTCCAGATTATTTTCAAGCAAATATCAGAAATCAAAAAAGTACAAAAATCATATGTGGATATCTTAGTGTATCTTATTTGATTTGGAAACATTTCGGTGCATAACTCTAAATATGAGGAATCTATTTTCCTCAACGTTTTATTTTGAAAATACACAAAGCTGAGGAGGTAATACAGTGAAAAATCTTTTGCCTAGATTCACATTTTCTCATTGCTTTATCTCTCAGTATTCTTTTTCTTGCTTAACCACGTAACAGTTCCAAACACTTCACCCAGTTACTTCAGCATGTACCTCCTAAGTACTAGAATGTACACCAATGAAACCACAGTGCCATTATCACGTTGAAGAAATGTAACAATGAAGGGGCACTATTATCCAAGTCCACATACAGTCCATGTTTAAATTTCGCCAAATGTCCCAATAATATCCTTTTGAAAGATTTTTGGGGGGATCAACAATCCAGTCAAGCGTGATACATTGCACACAGTTCTCATGTCTCTTTAGTACCTTCTAATTGCAAACAGTACCCCAACCAATTTTTTAAACCTTGACGATGACATTTTTTCCAGAGCCGAGGCCCATTGTCTTGTAAAGTGTCCCACAATATGGGTTGGCCTGATATTTGCCTCTTGTTTATATTTCTGTTTGACACTTTGGGTATGAATATTAAGTAGGTGATGAGTAGTTCACATTATGTCACATATGGAGGCTCCTAATGCCAGTTTCTCTAGTTATCGGTGATGCTGTTTGTATTCATCAGTTTTATCACTTAATTAAGGTATTTGTCAGACAGAGTACTACACTGTGAAGGTACTTATGTCCCTCTATGATTAACAAGCAGTCTGTGGCATGATACTTCGATGACACGCAGATATTCTGTTCTCCAACAAAATTTTACCTCTTGGCCTTAGTATTCATTCCGGGCTCTTGCCTGAATTCTTACTTTGTCGGTTAAAAAAATGGTGATTTTTCTAATTCTATAATTCATTTCTGCTTTTATGGATGGGCATTTTGATGTAAAAAAGCTCATCTCACCCCCTGCCCACCTTGTTGTTGTTGATGTTGCATTTGCTGCGGCAGAGAAAGTGCACAAGCTGTTTAGTCGTTTGGTTGGAAGAAATGTAAAGAGAATAAAGTGGACAATGTTAAGAGAAATGTAAAAAAATACATGATGAATTTGATAAGAATGTCCCCTCTAACAGTCTAATCAGATTGACAAAATTTGTTGCCCGAAATTAGAATTAATTGGTCAGCAATAGCAAAAAAAGCAGTTTATGATAATCATTAAGAGGGTCTGAGGTTATGAACTCGGCCAATTAAAAAATGGCTTGAATCTTGTAGAACACACACACACACACCCACACACACCCACACACACACACACACACATTTTAGGTGGAGACATCGTAAAGAGATATTGTTATTTCAGTTATATAACACATGATAGAAAACTGTGAGTCTATATATAATATTTTACAAAAAGCAGAAGACCTTCAACTAAGTCACCATGCAAATGTCCATGTAATACAAGATCTTTCTAACAATATGGAAGAGTAGTTGATTCAAAGTCTGAAAAATTTCAACTACCTTACTTTTAGCATTACACAAATCACGAGAAATTTTGTCTCCAAGAACTTTCCAATTTGCAAAGACATGCTTGCAGCATGAAAAATTGAACTCATCATGCAGTTATTTGGGTATCATTTCTGCCTCTTTTAGAAAGGAAATTGAGTTAATTGTGAAAGACATTGCAGAAACTAGTTTCTATGATGAAAGACAGGGATGTGGCTGTTAGTTCAAAAATTAAATGTCGTTGTGATTGAAGTCAAGAGTCCGATGTTTCTTTTATTTCTGCTCTCCACTGTATGATTCACATTGCAAACATAAGGGTTTAGCTTCCTAAAGTCAACTATATGAAAAGTTTCATAACTAGAGTTATTAAAGTCATTCAGTAAATATGTACAAAGGCAGCGAACCATCATAGGCTTATTTTTGTCAGTCTTTCTTGAGGTATGTGTGTTTTATGAGTCTTCTTAAAGGCCTCAGGTTTTATGTCATTGATTTTCTCTGTTATTTTTCGGGCTTACATTTCCTTGATTATTTTACCCATCTTTCACATTTCCTTCCTTCTGCTTCTTTTGCTCTTCTTTTTCTAGTTTAGTGTAGTGACATCGTAGATTACTGCTTTGATAATTTTCCATTTGTCTAATGGAAGCACTCAATGGCACCAATTTTCCTTTCAACAATGCTTTAGCTTTGCACCACAGATGTTGACATGTTTTGCA
Organism: Cacajao melanocephalus; assembly: GCA_963573385.1. Lineage (NCBI taxonomy): Eukaryota > Metazoa > Chordata > Mammalia > Primates > Pitheciidae > Cacajao > Cacajao melanocephalus. The sequence goes on along the minus strand of CAUYLG010010535.1, from coordinate 22,655 downwards.
ATCATTTCCATTCAGTTCAATTCACTTTTTGAAGTCCTGGAAGACTTAGTCTTCATTGTTCTTTTTATTTAAATTGGCAAATACAAATTGTATATATTTATGCTGTACAACATGATGTTTTGATAATAAGTATACACTGTGAAATGGCCAAATCAAGGTAATTATCACATGCATTACTTCACATACTTATCACTTTTTGTGTGGTGAGAACATGTAAAAACTACTCTCAACAAATTTCAAGTATGCAACATACTGTTATTAACTATAGTCACCATGGTGTAGAATAGCTCTTTTGAAATTATTCCTCCTGTCTAGCTGAAATTTTGTACCCTTTGATCAACATCTCCCCCACTCCCCCAAACCCCAGCCTCTGGTAACCACCATTTCACTCGCTACTTCTAAAAGATCGACTTTTTCACCTTCCACACATGGAAATGCCATGTGTTGTTGGAAAACGCCATGATTTCCTTCTTTTATATGGCAGAACAGTATTCCATTGTGTATATGGACCACATTTTCTTTATTAATTAATCCGCTGATGAACACTTAGGTTCATTGTAAATCTTGGCTATTGTGAATAGTGATGCAATGAAGATGGGAATGAAGATATCTCTTTGACATGCTGATTTCATAGCCTTTGAATATATTCCCAGTAGTGGGAAGGCGAGGTCATATGGTAGTTCTATTTTAACTTTTTGAGGAAGCGTCACACTGTTTTCCATAATGGCTCTCCTAATTTACATCTGGAAGACTTTCTCTTTAGCCCAAGGATTGAGTGGCATCCTTAACACTGAGTGATGGTGAAAATCCTGACATCATCCCAGCAGGGACAAAGAGGGGTGTCTCCTTATGGCCTGGTAGGGGCATATTTTGGAGATCTCCACATAATCCCACTGATATGACAGCGCGAAGGGGCCCTTGTCTCTGCTCATGGAAAGGAATGTGGAAGTCTACACTTCCCACTAGGCCTTTGCTGGTATGAGTGGGGAAGGTGCCACAGAGTTTTCTGAGGTGTTCGGCTAGAGTAGAGCAGTTATTGTGAAAATACTTTCTGTCTTGGTCGGGCTGCCCCTTTTCTGATCCTTAGGCTAGGAAGAACAGGCTTTTGCAGTCTTATTATTATTTCCTCACTTGTTTTGTTTCATTTCCTTTCGTTTTGCCTGTGCATTTTGGCATTCCCCAGTAGCTGGTTTCGTCAGCTCCAAGTTTGGATGTATCAGGCAAAAAAAAAAAAAAAAAAAAAAAAAAAACAAACCAAGGAACTCACCACCATGTCGTTCTGAGGTCCTCATTTGGTCTGCTTTCTTCTTTCCACTTTCAGCCTTATGTTTGTTTTATATATAGTTTCTAGAATTTTAAGTTGTACTTAGTGGGAAGAATAGGGAAATGTACATCTATACCATCTTCCCAGAAGCCGCAGTCTCTATAAATTTATTTTATTTAAAGAAAATGCAAATAATAACTATGTATATTTATGGGGTACAATATGAGGTTTTGATACATGTATACAATATGGAATGATTAAAAGAAGCTAATTAGCATATCCATCTCCTCACCTACCTACCATTTTTTTGTATGTGTGTGTGTGGCGAGAACATTTACAATCTCTTCTAGCGGTTTCAAATTATGCAATACATTATTTTTAACTCATAATGCTGTGCAGTAGACCACTAAAGCTTCCTGCTCCTGTCTAACTGGAACTTTGTACTCTTTGACCAACATCTTCCCTTGCCGTATCCCCACCAAGCCCTGCCACCCCCAGCCCCTGGCAACCATCATTTAACTCTCTGCTTCTACGAGACCAACTTTTCAAGATTCCACATGGGTGGGATCATGTGGTATTTGTCTTCCTTTTTTTCTTTTATTGTTAGTTGACATGTAATAATTGTGCATATGTATGAGGTACAGAGTGATATTTTGATACATCTATTCAACGTGTAATGACTATATCAGAGTAAGTAGGATATTCATCACCTCAAACATGTATCATTGCTTTGTGCTGGAAACATTCAAAATCCTCTCTTTCAGCTTTTTTTTAGCATATACTACACCATACTGTTAACTACATTCAACCTTCAGTGCTATAGAACACTAGAACTTATTCCTCCCATCAATCTGTAATATTGTATCCATTAGCTAACCTCTCCCTATCCTCCCCTCCCCTCTACACTTCCCAGCCTCTAGTAACCACAATTCTATTCTCTACTTCTACGAGCCCAATTTCCTTTAGCTCCCACATATGAGTGTGAATGTGTAGTATTTTTCTTTCTGTGCCTGCCTTGTTTCACTTAACGTGCTATCCTCCAGGTTCATCCGTTTTGCCTCGAATAATGGGACTTCATTCTTTCTGATAGCTGAATAATGTTCTACTGTGTATAGAGACCACATTTTCTTTATCCATTCATTTCGATGGACACTTAGGTTGATTCCATATCTTAGCTATTGTGAATAGTGCTGCAATAAACATGGGGAAGCGAATATTTCTTTCATATACTGACTTCCTTTCTTTCGGATAAATACCCAGTCAAGGGATTGTTGGATCATATGGTAGCTCTATTTTTAGTTTTTTGAGAAACCTCCATACTGTTTTCCATGATGTCTGCACTAATTTACACTCAGACCAACAATGTATAAGAACTCCCCTTTCTTCACATCCTCGTCAAAACTTATCTTTTTGTCTTTTTCATAATAGCCATTCTAACTGGGGTGAGAGGATATCTCATGTTAGTTTGGACTTGCATTTCCCTGACGATTAGTGAGGCTGAGCAATTTTCCATAAACTTCTTGGCGACCTGTATGTCTTCTTCTGAGAAATGTCTATCCCGATCCTTTGCTCATTTTTAATAGTATTATTTGGGGTAGTTTTGCTGTTGAGTTCTTTGAATGCCTTGTGTATTCTGGATATTAGTCTCTTATCAGACGATTAGGTTGTAAGTATTTTCTCTCGCTCCACAGGTTGTCTCCTCGCTCTGTTGATTGTTTCCTTTGCGGTACAGAAGCTTTTGAGTTTTACATGGTCCCATTAGCATATTTTTGGTTTTGTTGCCTGTGCTTTTGTAGTCTTACCCATAAAATATTTGCCCTACCAGAACAATGCCCTGAAGCTTTTCTCCTTTGTTTCCTTCTAGTATTTTTATAGTTTCAAGTCTTCCATTTAAGCCTTTAAGTTTCCATAACAATATCACAGTGTCTTGGTCACTGTAGCTTCATGGTATATTTTGAAGTCAGGCAGAGTGATGCCTCCAGCTTTGTTTGTTTTCCTCTCCCTCCAACCCCCAGAATTTCTTTGGTTATTTGAGGTCTCTTGGGGTCCCATACGAATTTTAGGATTTTTTTTTTCCATTTCAGTAAAAAAATATCATTGGTATTTTGGTTGGGACTGCATTGACTCTGTAGATTGCTTTGGGTAGTACGGCCATTTGACCAATTTTCATTCTTCTAATCCACAACCATGGAATGTCTTGCCATTATTTTTGTCCTCTTCAATTTTTTTCATCAGTGTCTTGAAGTTATCATTATGGAGATCTTTCACATCCTTGGTTACATTTATTCCTAGATACATTTTTTTTGTAGCTATTTTAAATGAGGTTGCTCTTTTTTTTTTTTTAATTTTACTTCAATTTGTGGGATACATGTGCAGAACGTGCAGTTTTGTTACATAGGTATACATGTGCCATGGTGGCTTGCTGCACCTCTCAACCCATCATCTCGGTTTTAAGCCCCACATGCATTAGGTATTTGTCCTAACGCTCTCCCTCCCCTTGCCCCCCATCCCCTGACAGGCCCCAGTGTGTGATGCTCCCCTCCCTGTGTCCATGTGTTCTCATTGTTCAGCTCCTACATATGAGTCAGAACATGTGGTGTTTGATTTTCTGTTCCTGTGTTAGTTTGTTGAGAATGACGGCTTCCAGCTTCACCCATGTCCCTGCAAAGCACATTAACTCATTCTTTTCTATGGCTGCAGGGGCTTCTCTCTTGACTTCCTCTTCTGCTGGTTTATTATTGGTGCATAGAAACACTACTGATTTTTGTATGTAAATTTTGTATCCTGCAACTCTATTGAATTTGTTTATCAGTTCTAAGAGATTTCGGGGAGTCTTTGGTTTTTTTTCTATCTATCCGGTCATGTCATCTGCGAAGGGTTGCAATCTGACGTCCTTTCTTTCCATTTGGAAGTCATTTATTTCTCTCTGGTGCCTAATTGCTCTGGTTAGGACGTTTGTTACTATGTTGAATAAGAGTGGTGAGAGTGGGCATCCTTGTCTTGTTCCAGTTCTTAGAGAAAAGGTTTCAGCTTTTCCCCATTCAGTATGATGTGGGTTAGTCATAGATAGCCTTTTATTATGTTGAGGTATGTTCCTTCCGTACCTAATTTGCTGAGAGTTTTTATCATAAAGTGATGCTGAATTTTATCAAATGCTTTTTCTGCCTTTACTGAGCTGATCATATCATTTTCAATCTTTGTTCTGTTGGTGATTTGTGTGTGTTGAAGCATCCTTGCATTTCTGGAATAGATCCCAAATGATCGTGGTGTATTATCTTTTTGATGTGCTGTTGGATTCAGTTTGTTAGTATTTTGTTGAAGATTTTTGCACTGATGTTCATCAGGGATACTGGCCTGTAGTTTTCTTTTGTGTGTGTGTGTGTGTGTGTGTGTGTGTGTGTGTGTCTTTGTCTGGTTTGTGTGTCTACTTCAGGGTAATGCTGGCCTTATAGAATCAGTTAGGAAGAATTCCCTCCTCTTCTCCCACCTCCTCCCTTTTCCGCTCCCCCACCCCTCCTATCTTGTCCCCACCCCCACTGCCACAGAAACAGCCAAGCAGGCAGCCTTGGGAAGGAGGGGCAAACACAAGGGCAAGTGGTTCAGATGCACCTTGGTCCCGTGGCAATGGCAGTGGGGCCTGTCTTGGGCACATGAGCGTACCTGGACTCTGCTATCTCCCAGCCCAGCAGAGGGCAGGAGCTGTGGCCGCTTAGGGCAGGACACAGAGCCTTGGGGGTTGGCACCGAGAGTCATATTTTGCTGCAGCTGCCCAGCACACTGAAACCTTTTGGGCTCCACACAGGTTTAAGCAGTGCCTCTGCATCTTCTCCAAGCAGCTCTGCCTGCCAGTCCAAAGGGAACTCCTGTGTCTAGGATCTCAGAGGTCCACAGCAGGAATGTGGTGCCCTAGGGTTCCTTCACTCACCCCTTCCTCGAGTCTAGTCTGTCTCCAGGGGTCAGTCCTGGCACTCTGCAACACTAAACAGGCAGCCTCGCTTCCTCCCTCTTCAACCACAGTGTCTTCCATTGCCCCTTTATTGAATTCTCATGTTTTCTCTCAAAAGATGTGTTTGAAGTGTGCAGATTTACTTAATAGTTCACTTCCTCTCTGGGGAAGAGGCACAGCCCAGCTGCATTTGGTCAACCATCTTTATTCCCAACCAAAATAAGCAATTCTGCTTAATAAAGCCATTTGAAAAAATGTGAGAGAATACTAAGAAGAAAAAAAAAGGCGTGGATCTCGAAAACATATTTTTAATGGTATTCAAAAGACTTCCACATATATCAAAAATATTTAAGGAATTCTATCATATATAAAATGCCAGATTTTCAATTGAAAAAATAATAATTCAGAAATTTTTCAGTCTTTAATTCCAGATTTTCCCCCAATTCCTAAGGTATATCCACCTCCACTGAGGTAATACTCAGAAGAGTATATTTCATCTTTAATAACCAAGAATGAGTATTCCTGTGAAAGCTGTTAACCTGACAAACAGAAAATTCGGTAAATGTGGCAAATTGGCCATTACGCAAATGCATTAATTTGAGGATAACTGATTTTCTTGCCACCCAGCATCACTAAGCGTATCAGGGAGAGTCGTGAACACAGAGGATCTCTCTCCCTGGCCACTTTGCATCCGCGGAAACACAGGGGAAAAGCAGCTCACTGTTGGTCAGGTGAGGCAACTGGATTATGAATCTCTTAACTTGGGCCACTAAAATAGACTGAGTGCTTACGGCATTAAGAGGTTGCTCAATGCTAACTAGACCTTACATTTTTTGAAGCATTAGCTAGCTGTCGGGTAGTGCACCACATGCTTTACACGTATTGTCATCTTTAATTCCTACAATCTCTCTAGTCTTATCCTCAGTTTTGCAAGTTAGGAATCCGAGGTTGAGAGAAACTGAGTCATTTATCCAAGGTCGCGGCTAAGAAAGTGGCAGAGCCTGGATTCAGAGTAAAATTTGCCTGACTCTTAAATATTATACTGTCATTTGAAGGCTCTTGGCAACTTTACAGAAGTATTTATCCAAGGCACCAGAATATTTGAGAAGTCACACTCTGAACAAACAGATTGTGAGTAAGTTAGCAGCTACAGTTCAAAGGGTTTCAGAGGCAGGTTATTCTATGTAAACTCAAGTCTCAGGCCACCAAAGGAATCCTTGATCAATGACCATGTGATATTTGTTGATATGCAGAGGCTGATTCAAAAGGAGAGGGATGGAGTTACATCTCCATGCTGTGGTATGAAGAGCAGTCTCTTGGGTGAGGGCTGCTTTTTACCCAAAGGCCTAGTAATAACTGCCCAGGTGGTGGGCTGCATCAATATAAATCAAGCCATTTCAGTGGGAAACCCTAGATTGGGGCTAAGGAGTTATTCAAAACCAAGCCCAGTTGTGGAAATAAATTTCTGTTTTTAGCTCTTCGTAGGGAGACTTCTGCAGCACCTCATCTGCACTCTTACTCACTGAGGCCCTCAGCCACTTCTGAAGTGGCTAGGAATAAAATTAGTTGTGACAAGAGATACTAGCCGGGCTGCTGCCAAATATGCAGGTAAAAGCCTGGTTGTATTTAAGACACAGTGGCCAAAAATAATCCACATCCTTGATCCTCCATCCCTGCACCCATCTTACTGAATTAAGATATAATTTGGTGACCAGATGCAGGCTTGGTGATCGTAAGGCTTTAAATGTTTCAGTTAAATGGAATCTACTTGAGAACGACAACTTTGAGCTCAAAAGTGGTAAGTCATACGTCTTTGCTTCTAGCGCTCCTGCTGTGGTCCCTTTCATGTGGTCGGTAGGTAACCCATGAAGTTACTATTGAGAGATACCTAAGTTCCAAGCACAGAGGACCGCCTAGCAACAAACACCCTCAGGGGTAGGTATGATGAAAAGTCGTTCAGGGAGTCAGCAAAATCAGCAATGTGAGGACCTCTAAAATTTCTCCCCTTCATAAAAGCAATGAGAAGAAAACTGGCAAAAATTGTCAAAATGAATGGTTTTGGAAACCTGCAAATTCACCTAAAGCTGAGGGGCAACCTTGGGTGGGTGTGTTTATTCAAGAAAAACAGAAGAATCTTGATAGGAACAGTGAACTATGTGACATTTCAACTAGCCCTATCCTCGTGGCCCTTTATGCAACTCCGCGGTAGCCTTGAATACCAACAGCCTGCAATCATGGTGAAAACCGGCAGCTTGGCAGCCAGCAGAGGGAACAGAACAGGGTTGGAGCTCCTGCAAAGCTGCATTCCCTAGAATTCTCATTATTTGATCTGTCTGGTAGTTCCCTGGAAGGCCCTACTTACATGGCTGTCTTTATTTGGACTGACTCAGAGGTTGCCTCATTTGAAACACCTTTTACCCTGGAAGCATTTGTCAAAACTATTTGGAGGCAATTGCTCAACATTGCAGCTGCCTCAGGCAGTGGATAACACTTGGGGCACGCAGTAGGCTAACCAATACCTTAAAAGGAAAATCCAGGTAATGAGGCGACCATTGGGACTTTTCAAAGCGATAACCTATTCCTGGGAATCTAGTAGGTCAGACACTTGCCTAGGACTATGACATGGTCTGGAAAGACCCAAAAGGTGCCTAAACGGTCAACTCTGCTTTACTTTGAGGCTCTGTGAAAGAGTTGTCAATTGCCTGGCTGTGTGTTCAAGGCATGTCCAACATATGCATAGAGCCCCATGGCAATGACTAGGAAACTTACCTTTTCCGGGCACATAAAGACATCTCTGTCCAATCACCAGGTCACCACTAAGCCAACCAAGCAGGGAATTCAGTAGCCACACATAACAGAGGATACGGACTTTAGAGAAGTAGTTAAGAAAAGTCACTAAACAAACAAATGACAGCAAGATTAATAGCACCAAACAATAACAACAATACCTTGAAAGGGGGGAGAATCTGAATTTCAGAGTTGCCACGTTCTATTATGTAAAGTGTCCAGTTTTCAGCAAAAACTTGTGAGATATGCAAAGAAACAGGAAAGCACGGAACACACAGAGGGAAGCCCAGACATTGGACTTACTAGAAAAAGACTTCAAATCAGCTGTTATAAATGCGTTCAAACAACTAAAAGAAACCACGTGGAAAGAATTAAAGAAAAGTATGAGAATGATGTCTCACCAAATAGAGAAACCATCACAGAATGTAAATTAGTGTTTTTAAAACACCCAAGTAGAAATTCTGAAGCGGAAATGTGCAATAACTACAAAGAAAAATTCACTAGAGGGGCTCAACAGAAATTGGAACTTGAGGAAGAGAGGATATTTGAAACAATAATGGCCCAAGCTCCCCAAATTTGATCCAAATCATTAATGTACACAAATGGGAAGCACAGAAACTCCAAAGAGGATGAACTGAAGGAAACCTTCACTGAGACACATTTTAGTCAAACTGTTGAAAATCAAAGACAATGAGGGAATGTGGAAAGCAGCAAAGAAAAACAGCTCACCACATACAAGGGACCCCAGTAAGATTAACCACTGAGTTCTTATCAGAAACCAAGGGGACCAAAAGGTACTGAGAAGTCACAGTCGAAGGGGTTAAGAAAAAAAAAAAAAAAGGTTAACCAAGAATTTTCCATCCAGAAATACTGTACCTCAAAAATGATGGTGAAATAAAGCCGTCCCCTGATAAAGAAAAGCTGAGAGAATGTATCGTCAGCAGACTTCCCTTACCAAAAAAAAAAAAAAGTATTAAAGGGAAATCCGCAAAAGACAGGAGACAGTAACTCAAATCCTGATGAACAAATAAGAATACCACCAAAGGTAACTAACTACACAGCACTGATAAAAGATTGTAGGAATGTACTGTTATTTGTAACTCTTCCTTTCTTTTACCTGATTTAAAGGACAGTTGTTGCATAAAGCAATCATTATAGATGGGTTTTAAAGGAATAAAGAAGTGCTTTTATGACAATAGTAGCACAAAGGAGAAGGGACTCGAGCTTTATAGGGTCACAGTTTTTGTATAACACTGAAATTAAGGTGGTATCAATCTGAACTAGATTCCTTTAAGTGAAAATGTGAACTGTAATCTGTGGGGCAACCACTGAGTAAACAACTCAAAAATACAATAAAGAAACAACAAGGAAATGAATAGAATATATGAGAAAATATCTGTTTAGCAGAAAAGAATACCTCAGTGCAGGGACAGAGGAACATTAAGACATGAGAAAGAAAATACAAAAAACGGCAGGCATAAATTCTACCCCAACAGTAATTACATTAAGTAATCACATTAAGTTCAGTATGAATAGACTGAACAATACAAACATATTGTAAAGCAGATATTGGCAGGCTGTGATAAAAACATGATAGAACTAGATGCTGTCTGTAAGACCCACACTTCAAAGGCACAGACAGTTAGAATGTAAAAGGAGGAGAAAATATGTACCCTGAAAAGAGCAACCACAAGAGAGCTGGAGTAGTTTTGTCAACCCCAGAAAAAAATAGAGTTTAAAACACAAAATACGACTGGGGATAAGACATGAACATTCTGCAATTATAAAGGTGTGAACAGGAAGATATAGAAATTATAAATATATTTGCACTGCACAACAGAACACCAAAATACCTGAAGTAAACACTGACAGAAATGAAAGGGGGAATAGATAATTTGGCAAACATGGTTTGAGACTTCAATACCTTGCTTTCAATAATGAATAGTAAAGCTAGGCAGAGTACCAACAAGGATATACTAGATTTGGAAAAGCAGTACATCAAATGGACCTAACAGACATTTAGAGAACACTACACCCAACAACATCAGAATGTATATTCCTCTCAAGTACACCTGAAATGTTCTCCAGGATAGACCATATGGTGGGCTATAAAACACCTTAATAAATGTAAAAGGATAGAAATAATATAAAATAGGTCCCCCGACCACAATGGAATGAAGTTACACACCGATAAAGCATACATTATTGGGAAATTCACGAGCATACAGAAATTAACAAACTCCTAAACAATCAAGGATCAGAGAAGAAATCAAAAGGGAAACTAGACAATACTTTTTGAGATACATGAAAATGAAGGCTCACCATGTCAAACTTCTGGGATGCAGTTAAGCAGTGCTTATAAGAAAATGTATAGCTCTAAAGGCTGATATTTTACAAAATAAGAAATAGCTCAGGTCAATAACTTTACCCTACACATTGAGATGCTGGGAAAAAGCAAACTAAACCTAAGCAGATCGAAGAGAAAAGTGGACACTGATTGGAGCATAAACTAATGAAATAAAGAATGGAAAAATAACAGAGATAAACAAATGAAACAAAAATCTGATTCCTTGCAGAGGTCAACAAAATTGGCAAACTGTAAGCTAGGTTGACCAAAGAGAAAAGTGAGGAGGCTCTATTTGCTGAAATCAAGAAAGAAAGGAGACACTACTATCGACATTATGGAAATATAGAGGCTTATAAAGAAATAATATGAACAATGGTATGCCAATGGATTTGATGACTTAGATGAAATGGATGAATTTCTAGGCAGATACAAACCATGTAAACTGGCTTGAGGAGAAGCAGACAAGATAAAGAGATCTATGAAAATGAAACAGAATGAATTAGTAATTAAAAAAAAACCAAAAAACAGAAAACAAACAAACAAAAAACAAACAAACAAAAAACAAAAAAAACAAAAAACAAACAAACAAAAAACCCAGAAAGAAAGACCAGGCTCAGATGGCTTCAATGGTTAATTGTACTATATATGTAAATAAGAATTAATAGCAATTCTTCAATAGTTTTTCCAAAAGAAAGAGAAGAAGAGGGAAAACTTCCTAACTCATAAGCCTGGCAACAAAATCATATATAGACTTGAAAGTAAGACAATGGATATGGATGGAAAAAAAAAAAAACAACAACAACAACCAACAAAATATTAGGAAACCAAATCCAGCAACATATAAAAATATTTATACTCGGTCACCAAGTAGCATTCATCTCAGGCACGTAAGGTTGCTTTAACAGCCACACATCAATAAGTGGATGTTGTCATACGAACAGGGAATCATTCAAAAAACATGTGATCATCTCAACTTATGCAGAAGAAGCATTTGAAAAAGTTCAACACCCTGTCATGAGAAATACCCTCAAAACAACTGGAATGGAAGGGAATTGCCTCAAACTGATAAAGAGCATCTATGGAAACACGCACAGGTAATATCATATTTAATGGCAGAAGACCAAATCTTTTACCCTTAATGTCAGAAACAGCACAAGGATGCCTGATGTAGCCACTACGACTCAACAATGTATTGAGGATTGTGGCCGTGGTAATTGGTCTTCAGAAGGAAATAAAAGGCATCAAGATGGGAAATAAAGACATAAAACTACCTCTATTAGCATACGGCATTATCTTGTAATTATAGAATCTTAAGGAATCCACCAAAACACTTTAAAGATAATAACTGAATTTGGCAAGGTGAAGGAATACAATGCCAATACACAAAAATAATTTCTGTTTCCATAGAGTAGCAAAAAGTACATTGAATACGAAATTAAGAAAACAATTCCATTTGCAGTAGCATCAGAAATATTAAAATACATAGGAATAAACCTCACAGAAAGTGCAAAACTTATATTCTGCAAAACCACGAAGCATTGTGGAAACAAACGAAAGGACTTAAAATGTTGAAAGACAAATAATAGTTGGAGACGTCAACTCCCCATTTTCAACACTGAACAGATCATCCAGATGGAAAGTCAACAAAGAAACATCAGACTTAATCTGCACGATAGACCAAATGGACCTAATACATAGTTACAGAACATTTCATCCAACAGCTGCAGAGTACACATCCTCCTCCTCAGCCCATGGATAAGTTCTCAAGGATAGACCATACGTTAGGCCACAAAACAAGTCTTAAAACATTCAAAATAATATCAAGTACCTTCTCTGACCACAGTGGAATAAAACTTGAAACCAATAACAAGAGGAATTTTGGAAACTACACAAAAATGTGCAATTTAAAGAATGTATTCCTGAATGACCAGTGGGTCAATGAAAAAATTAAGAAGGAAATTGAAAAATGTCTTAAAACAAATGATAATGGAAACACAAACTACAAAAACCTATGGGTTGCAGCAAAAGCAGCACTAAGAGGGAAGCTGCTTATAGTTGTAAGAACCTATATCAAAAAAAGTAGAAGAACTTCAAATAGACAACCTGACAACACATCTTAAGGAACTAGAAAAGCAAGAGCAAACCAAACTCAAAATTAGTAGAGGAAAAGAAATAATAAAGATTGGAACAGAAATACATAAAATTGAAACGAAGAAAACAGTGCAAAAGATCAAGGAAATGAAAAGTTTGTTTTTTCAAAAGAGAATCCAAATGGACCCACTTTTAGACAGAATAAATAAGAAACGAAAGAGCCAGGTAAGTAAAATCAGGGATGACAAAGGAGCCATTACAACTGATACTGCAGAGATTCAAAGTATCATTAGAGTCTACTGTAACCAACTATATGCCTATAGATTGGAAAACCTCGAAGAAATGGATAAATTCCTACACGCATACAGCCTACAAAGATGGAACCATGAGGGAATTCAAAACCTGAACAGAACAATAACAAGTAATGTGATGGAAGTCGTAACAAAAGGTCTCCCAGCAAAGTAAAGCCTGCACACGCGCACGCACGCGCGCACACACACACACACACACCCCGAAAACTGCTACAGGCCATATGCGATATGCTGATGAACGTTGATGCAGAAATCCTCAACAACGTACTCACTCACAAACCGAATTCACCAACACATTAAAAAGATAATTCATCATGACCAAATGGGATTTATCCCAGAGATGGAAGGATGATTCACCATATGCAAATCAATCAATGTGATGCATCATATCAACAGAATGAAGGACAAAAAACGTATGATAATTTCAATGGATGCTCAGAAAGCATTTGAAAATAATTAAACATCCCTTCATTATAAAGCCTCTGAAGAAACTGGGTATAGAAGAAACACACCTCAGCATAATAAAAGTCACACGTGACACACCCACCGCTAGTATCATACTGAATGGGCAACAACTGAAAGCCTTTCCTCTAAGATCTGCTACATGACGAGGATGCCCACTTTCACCACTGTTATTCAACGTAGTACTGGAAGTTCTAGCCAGAGCAATCAGACAAGAGAAATAACTAAAGGGTGTCGAAATTACAGAGAAAAAATTCAAGTTATCCTTGTTTGCAGATGGCATAATCCTATATCTGGAAAAACCTAAAGACCCCACCAAAAAACTATTAGCACTGACAAACGGATTCAGTAAGGTCACAGTATACAAAATCAACATACGAAAATCACTACCAACTGTGAACGATCTGGAAAAGAAATCAAGAAAGTAATCCCCTTTACAATAGCTATCAATAAAATAAAATACCTAGGAGTTAACTTAACCAAGGAAGTGAAAACCTCTACAAGGAATGCTGTAAAACACACTCATGAAGAAAACTGAAGGGGGCACCAAAGTATGAAAAGATATTCCATGTTCATCGATTGGAAGAATTGTTATTGTTAAAATATCCATACTATCCAAAATAATCTACAGATCCAATGCAATCCCTATCAACATAACAGTAAGATTCTTCACTGAAATAGAAAATACAATCCAAAGATTTATGTGGAACCAAGAAAGACCCAGAAGAGCCAAAGCTATCCTGAGCAAAAAGAACAAAATTGGAGGAATCACATTACCTGACTTCAAATTACCTGACTACAGAGCTATAGTAACCAAAAAGGCATGGTACTGGCATAAAAACAGACATGTAGATCAATGGAACAGAATGGAGAACAAAGAAACAAATCCACACACCTACAGCAAACTAATTTTCCACAAAGGTGCCAAGAACATACATTGGGGAAAAGAGTCTCTTCAATAAATGGTGCTGGGGAAAGCTGGATATTCATATGCACAAGGATGAAACTGGACCCCTATCTTTCAACTTACACAAAAATCAAATTTAAATGGATTCAAGACTTAAATCTAAGACTTCAAACTACGAAACGACTAAAAGAAAACATAAGGGGAAGCTCTCCAGTATATTGCACTGGGCAAAGACTTCTTAAGTAATACCCCACATGCAAAGGCAACCAAAGCGAAAAAATGGACAAATGGGGTCACAAAAATTGAAAAGCTTCTGTCACAGCAAATGAAACCATCAACAATGAAAACGAAATAGACCATAGAAAACCACGGGAAAAAAAAATCAATGAAACTAAGAGTTTCAAATGGAATCCTTTGTTCATCAACAAAGAGACAAATCCACAGAATGGGAGAAAATATTTGCAAACTACCCATCTAACAAGAGAGTAATTATCACAGTACATGAGGAGCTCAAACAACTCTATAGGGAAAAAAGTGCAGTGATCCGATTGAAAAATAGGCAAAGAATCTGAATAGAAACGTTTCAAAAGAAGACATACAAATGGCAAACAGACCTATGGAAAGGTCCTCAACATCATTCATCAACAGACAAATGCAAACCAAAACTACAATGGGATAAGATAAACAGGATAAAATTGAAAACTTTTTTTGCTGTAATTAATAATACCATCAAGAATGTGAAAAAAGGAAGCCACAGAATGGGAGAAAGTATTTGCAAATCATGTAACTTATAAGTGACTTGTATCTAGATTATACAAATTAGTTTTATAAATTCATAATGAAGCATATAACCTCATCGAGAAATGGGCAAAAGACATGAAAAGCCATTTCTCCCCAAAAATATATACAGGCAGAAGTAAATATGGGCAGAAGTAAAATGATACCACGTGGAAACCTGGATTGACCAAGAGGAATGAATGAAACCTATGGCTATATATAAAAGACAGCATTTTTCTCATTAAATATATGTAATATATATATGTAATAAATATATATGTATGTCATATATATTTGTAATAATATATATTACATATATATTACAAATAATATATATGTAATATATATGTAATAAATACATGTAATATATAATATATTTATAATACATATTACACATATATTATATATGAAATATATATATTTATAATATATTATATATATTATATATGTAATATATATCATATATATTACATATGTAATATATATACAATATGCCAGCAATCCTATATATATATAATATAGAAATCCTATATATATTTATTATATACATATATAATAAATATATATATAATATAATATAAATATATATATAGTATTGCTGGCAAGATGGGCCAATAGGAACAGTTCCTGTGCACAGCTCCCAGCCAGAGCGACACAGAAGGTGGGTGATCTCCATATTTCCAACTGAGGTACGTGGTTCATCTCATTGGGGCTGGCTGGACAATGGGTGCAGCCCAATAAGGGTGTGAGCTGAAGCAGGGTGAGGTGTCGCGTCACCCAGGAATCTCAGGGGGCTGGGGAACTCCCTCTCCTAGCCAAGGGAAGCCATTAGGGACTGTTCCCAACACTCCGGCCCAGATACTGTGTTTTTCCCATGGTTTTCACAATCCGCAGACCAGGAGAATCCCTCTGGTGCCTACAACACCAGGGCCCCGGGTTTCCAGCACAAAATTGGGTGGCCGTTTGGGAAGACACTGAGCTAGCCACAGCAGTTTTTTTTTTTTTTTTCATACCCCAGTGGTGCCTGGAACGCCAGCAAGATAGAACCGTTCTCTCCCCTGAAAAATGGGGCTGAAGCCAGGGAGCCAAGTGATCTGGCTCGGTGGGTCCCACCCCTACGAAGACCAGCAAGCTAAGATTTACTGGCTTGAAATTCTCACAGCCAGCACAGCAGTCTGAATTCCACCTGGGACATTCGAGTTCGGTGGCGGGGAGGGGTGTCCACCACTGCTGAGGCTCCAGTAGGCGGTTTTAACCTGGCCTGCGTAAACAAAGTTGCCAGGAAATCTGAACAGGGCGGAGCCCACGGAAGCTCAGCAAGGCTTCTGTAGGCAGACTGTGTCACTAGACTCCCTCTTTGCTGGGAAGGGCATCTCTGAAAAAAGGCAGCAGCCTGTCAGGGACTTATAAGACCCCACCTTCCCGGGACAGAGCACCTGGGAAAAGGGGCGGTTGTGGCTATACAGCTTCAGCAGACTTAAACATCCCTGCCCGGCAGCTCTGAAGAGAGCAGTGGATTTTCCAACATAGCGTTTGAGCCCTGATAAGGGTCAGACTGCCTCCTGAAGTGGCTCCCTGACCCCTGTGTATCCCGATTGGGAGACACCTCCCAGCAGGGACCGACAGACACGTCATACAGGAGAGCTCTGGCTGGCATCTGGCAGGTACCCTTCTGAGATGAAGCTACCAGAGAAAGGAACAGGCAGCAATCTTTGCTGTTCTGCAGCCCCTGCTGGTGATTCCCAGGCAAGCAGGGTCTGGAGTGGACCTCCAGCAATCTCCAGCAGACCCGCAGCAGAGGGGCCTGACTGTTAGAAGGAAAACTAACAAACAGAAAGAAATACTTTCAACATCAACAGAAAAGATGTCCACTCAGAGACCCCATCCAAAGGTCACCAGCTTCAAAGGCCAAAGGTAGATAAATCCACAAAGATGGGAAGAAACCAGAGCAAAAAGGCTGAAAATTCCAAAAACCAGAACGCCTCTTCTCCTCCATCACAACTCCTCACCAGCAAGGGAACAAAACTGGACTGATA
Source organism: Cacajao melanocephalus (assembly GCA_963573385.1). NCBI lineage: Eukaryota > Metazoa > Chordata > Mammalia > Primates > Pitheciidae > Cacajao > Cacajao melanocephalus. The sequence continues at coordinate 5,727 of CAUYLG010010535.1, read as the reverse complement.
AAGAGTTTGACGAACTGACAGAAGCAGGCTTCAGAAGGTGGGTAATAACAAACTTCTCTGAGCTAAAGGACCATGTTCTAGCCCAATGCGAGGAAGCTAAGAACGTTGAAAAAAGGTTAGACGAAATGCTAACTAGGATAACCAGTGTACAGAAGAAAGACCTGATGGAACTGAAAACACAGCATGAGAATTTCGTGAAGCATACACAAGTTTCAGTAGCTGAATTGATCAAGCGTAAGAAAGGATATCAGAGACCGAAGATCAACTCAATGAAATAAAGCGAGAAGACAAGATGAGAGAAAAAAAAAAAGAGTGAAAAGAAATGAACAAAGCCTCCAAGAAGTACGGGATTATGCAAAAAGACCAAATCTACGTTTGATTGGTGGACCTGAAAGTGATGGAGAGAATGAAACCAAGTTGGAAAACACTCTTCAGGACATTATCTAGGAGAACTTCCCCAACCTACCAAGGCAGACCAACATTCAAATCCACGAAATACAGAGAACACCACAAAGATACTCCTCGAGAAGAGCAACCCCAAGACACATAATCATCAGATTTGAAAAATATATAAATGACAACTGACAGTTTATAACAAATTAACTTGAAAGCAGAATGATGTTTATAACATACACATGCTATAGCATGTGTAGAAATAAAATGCATACCAATAACACTGCCAAAATAAAAGAGAGAGAAGAAAAGTAAGGTATACTCTAGTGCAGTTCAAACACTGTATGTGAAATGGTATATATTACTTGAAGATAGAGTGTGATAAGTTGAGCATGCATATTGTAAGCCCTAGAGCAACCATTTAAATAAATTGAAATAGATATATCTAGTAAGACAGTAGTGAAGACAAATGGAATCTTAAAACGCCCAACCAAAATGTGATGAGATGAAAAAAATGGATGAGAGGAGTAAAGAACAAAAGGGAAAATAGAAAACAAACATCACGTTCATAGATTTAAACAAAATATATTGACGTCCATTAAATTCATTTTTTATCTCAAGGAACTAGGAAAAGAAGAACAAACTAACTCCAAAGATAGCAGAGGGAATGAAATAATAAGGATTAGAGAAGAAATAAACAAAATAGAGAATAGAAAACCATAGGAAAAAATCAATGAAGGTAAGAGTTGGTGTTTTGAAAAGATAAACAAAATTAACAAACCTTTAGCTAGACTAAATCATAAGGAAAGAGAGAATAATCAGGGAAATAAAATCAGAAATGAAAGAAGAGACTTTACAATTGATGCCACGAATATAAAAAGAACCATAAGAGACGACTGTGAACAATTACGCAGCAATAAATGGATCAGCCCAGAAGTGGATAAATTCATAGATGCATACGACCAACCAAGCCTGCATCATGAAGAAACAGAAAATCTGAACAGGCCAGTAAGGAGTAAGGCGATTGAATCAGTAATCAAAAACCTCCCATTAAGGAAAAGTTGAGGACCAGATGGCTTCCCTGGTGAATTCTACGAAACATTTAAAGAAAATTAACACCAAATCTCCTCAAACGCTTCCCAAAGCCTGAAGAAGAGAGAATGCTTTCGAGTTCGTGCTATGAGGCCAGCGTCACCCTGGTACCAAAGCCTGATGAAGACACTTCAGGAAAAGAAAGCAAGAGGACAATATCCCTGATGAACATACATGCAGAAATTCTCAACAAAATACGAGCAAGCCAAACTCAGCAGCACAATAAAATGATTGTTCACCATGACTAAGCAGGATTTATCCCTGGGAAGCAAGGACGGTTCAACACATGCAAATTAATTAATGTGATGTACCACATTAAAAAGATAATCCCAATTGAGGCAGTAATTAACAGCCTACCAAACAAACAAACAAAAAAGCCCAGGACCAGACAGGTTCACAGCCAAATTCTAACAGAGGTACAAAGAGGAGCTGGTACCATTCCTTCTGAAAGTATTTCAAACAATAGAAAAAGAGAGACTCCTTCCTAATTCATTTTATGAGGGCAGCATCATCCTGATTCCAAAACCTGGAAGAGACACAACAAAACAAGAAAATCTCAGGCGAATATCCCTGACGAACATCGATGCGAAAATCCTCAATAAAATACTGGCAAAGAAACCCAGCAGCACATCAAAAAGCTTATCCACCACGATCAAATCGGCTTCATCCCTGGGATGCAAGGCTGCTTCAGCATACGCAAATCAATACACGTAATCCGTCACATAAACAGAACCAATGACAAAAACCACATGATTATCTCAATAGATGCAGAAAAGACCTTCCATAAAATTCAACAACCCTTCATGCTAAGAACGCTCAATAAACTACGTATTGACGGAACGTATCTCAAAATGATAAGAGCTATTTATGACAAACCCATAGCCAGTATCATACTGAATGGGCAAAAGCTGGAAGCATTCCCTTTGAAAACCGGCACAAGAGAAGGATGCTCTCTCTCACCACGCCTATTCAACAGAATTAGAGGTTCTGGCAGGGGCAATCGGGCAAGAGAAAGAAACAAAGGGTATACAAATAGGAAGACAGGAAGACAAATTGTCTCTGTTTGCAGATGACATGACTGTATAGTTAGAAAACTCCATCGTCTCAGCCCAGAAACTCCTTAAGCTGATAAGCAACGTCAGCAAAGTCTCAGGATACAAAATCAATGTGCAAAACTCACAAGCATTCCTATACAACAATAATAGACAAGCAGAGAGCCAAATCATGAGTGAACTCCCATTCACAATTGCTACAAAGAAAATAAAATACCTGGGAATGCAACTCACAAGGGATGTGAAGGACCTCTTCAAGGAGAACTACAAACCACTGCTTAAGGAGATAAGAGAGGACACAAACAAATGGAAGAAAGTTCCATGCTCATGAACAGGAAGAATCAATATCGTGAAAATGGCCACACTGCCCAAAGTAATTTATAAATGCAATGCTATTTCCATCAAGACCATTGTCTTTCTTCACAGAACTAGAAAAACTACATTAAGTTTCATACGGAATCAAAGAAGACCCCGTATAGCCAAGACAATCCTAAGCCGGAAGAGCAAACCTGGAGGCATCATGCTACCCGACTTCAAACTATATTACAACGCTACAGTAACCAAAACACCGTGGTACTGGTACCAAAACAGACATATAGACCAACGGAACAGAACAGAGACCTCAGAAATAACATCACACATCTACAACCATCTGATGTTCGACAAACCTGACAAAAATAAGGGGAGAGGATCTCCTATTTAATAAATGGTGCTGGGAAACCTGGCTAGCCATATGCAGAAGGCTGAAACTGGACCCCTTCCTTATACCTTATACAAAAATTAACTCAAGATGGATTAAAGACTTAAATGTAAAACCCAAACCATGAAAACCCTAGAGGGAAACCTAGGCAATACTATTCAAGACACGGGAATGGGCAAAGACTTCATGGACTTCATGACGAAACGCCAAAAGCAGTTGCAACAAAAACCAAAATTGACACATGGGATCTAATTAAACTAAGGAGCCTCTGCACAGCAAAAGAAACGATCACCAGAGTGAACAGGCAACCTACAGAACGGGAGAAAATTTTTGCAATCTACCCATATGACAAAGGTCTAATATCCAGAATTTACAAGGAATTTAAACAAATTTACAAAAAGTAAGACAAACAATCCCATCAAAAAACGGACAAAGGATATGAACAGACACTTCTCAAAAGAAGACATTTACGCAGCCAACAAACATATGAAAAAAAGCTCAACATCACTCATCATCCGAAAAATGCAAATCAAAACCGCAACGAGATAGAAACTTATGCCAGTCAGAATGGCAATTATTAAAATGTCAAGAAACAATAGATGCTGGCGAGGCTGTGGAGAAATGGGAACACTTTTACATTGTTGGTGGGAGTGTAAATTAGTTCAACCATTGTGGAAGACAGTATGGCGATTTCTCAAGGATCTAGAACCAGAAATAGCATTTGACCCAGCAATCCCATTACTGGGTATATACCACAAGAGAATATAAATCAGTCTACTATAAAGACACGTGCACACGTTATGTTTATTGCAGCACTATTTACAATAGCAAAAACTTGGAACCAACCCAAATGCCCATCATTGACAGACCGGATAAAGAAAATGTGGTACATATACACCAGGGAACACTATGCAGCCATAAAAAGGAATGAGATCATGTCCTTTGCAGGGACATGGATGAAGCTGGAGGCCATCATTCTCAGCAAACTAACACAGGAACAGAAAACCAAACACCGCATGTTCTTGCTCAAAAGTGGGAGTCAAACAGTGAGAACACATGGACACAGAGAGGGGAACCACACACAAGGGCCTGTTGAGGGGTGGGGGGGCGAGGGGAGGGAACTTAGAAGACGGGTCGATAGGTGCAGCAAACCACCATGACACACATATACTTATGTAACAAACCTGCACTTTCTGCACATGTATCCCGTTATTTTTAGAAGAGATAAAGAAAAACAAAAATTTAAAAAAAAAAAGACATTTAAAAGCTGAGGAATTTTTTTTTAAATCACACTCTTCTAATAACTACATATAATTAATTAGTAATCAGCCCTAAAGACCTTGTTAAGATTAAAAGAACGGTTATGTGAAGATTTTTTTAAAAACCGAACCTGTAAATCATAAAGAAAACTTTAGTCTTTGATAGATCTACTGGTGAACAGTATCATACGTTCAAAGAAAACATGTTGGTAGTCCTAAAAGAACACTTTCAGAAAATACAGGATGGAACACTTCCCAATTCATTTCATGATGGCAGCATTGCTTTTATTAAAAAAAAAAAAAATACGAAAACACGCCAGAAGAAAAAAAAATACTACAAACCAATGTTCCTAATGAACATAGATGCAAAACTCCTTGACGAAATTTTAGCAACTTGAATCCAATAATGTATGAAAAAATATAATCTATTACCAAGCATGGTTTGTCCTAGGAATGCAAGGCCATTTAGCATTAAAAGTCCATGAGTGTATTTTACCATATAAATGGAATAAAACAAAAGAACAGATATTATCAAGATGAATAACAGAGAAGTAATTTGATAACGTAAAACACCTATTCATTGCAAAAAAAAAAAAAAAAAAAAAAAAACCCAAACTACTTGATAAGTACGTAAAGCAACATCCTCAACCTAACAAAGTGCTCCTACAAAAAACGTGCAGCTGGCATCATACCTAATGGTGAAATACCGAATGCTTCTCCCATAATATTAAAAATACGGCAGACTCTTACTATGTGTATACATTTATGCTTGAGGTCTCAGCCAGTGTCATGAGCCAAGGAAAATAAATAGAAGGCATACAGATTGAAAAGGAAGGAATAAAAAACTCTCCATTTACAAATAGCATGATAGTCTATGTACAAAATACTAAGAAATGTGGGGAAAAACATCTCCTAGACCTAATAAGTGACATAACAAAGTTACAAGATAGAAACTCAACATACAAAAACTCACTGTATTTCAACATACTGGGAAGAAATAATTGGAGATGACATTATTTTAAATGTAATTTATAATTACAGCAAAATAAATGGGGTATCTATTGAGAATTTTTTTCTTTTTTTTCTTTTCTTTTTTTTTTTAAAGAAAGGAAAAGAGAGGAAAGAAAGTGAGAGTGAAAGAAAGAAAAAAAAGAATGTACGAGAGAAAGAAAGAGGAAGAAAAAGAGGGAGAGAGAACAGGATTCTTGTTCTACTGCCCAGGCTAGAATGC